>JAAEAF010014265.1:0-65767 GCA_011037195.1 Triatoma infestans
CTTTTGATCCGTCTTGCAGTGTAAAATCGTCTAATATAGCGTCCACATCTGCCCTGGCCAAAGTGAGTGATATAGTAATGCTTTGCGGCTGTTTTATTAACGGTCCTAAAACGATCATTAAATGAGGAATCATCAGCTTCACTAGTAATAATTGAATTTGGCAAGCTTCTCGTGTCTTCATAGTCTATCAAGCAATAGCCACCTATATAATTTGGTGCATTTACGTTACACGTTGTTTCATCTTTACTCGAATATATTATACGTCTTTTTCTCTACGGGAATTTCTGCGAATTTTTGACATTTGATACCCATAAAGGAAAAAAGTAATTCTAATGACACGTCAAATAAAATATTAATTACTCTTGAATTCGATAGCTTTTTTACTTTCAACACTCGCCGACACTGACATTCCAAAGCTGACCAACAATACTGCACCTCACTGACCAGAATAGGCTAAAACAAATATTAATTTATGCTATTAAATCTAATAGAGAAACTCTGGTACAAACCAAAACATGAAATAGGCAATAAAGTTGACAAATGCATTACAACATTAACAACATAATATAAAAAAGTGAATTCAACTACAACTACGTCAAAAATAAAACAAATGTCAGTAACTTACACAATGCTATACATTTTTACTTTAAAATACACTCTTTAAAACACTAGAATTATATTCAGTTTTTTGGTATTTTCCAATTTTCTTGCATTTTCGACGATTTTCTTCAAACTTGATATATCAACTACACATACAAAGATCTACCACTTTTATTTAAAAAATTTCACTTGAAAAATTCATTGAAGGGCCATTTTGAGAGACGGCTGGGGTTAGGATTTCCTCTAAAGTGCTTTTTCAGTTTACTATACAATTCTATCATCTAAATAATATTAACTAAAATGAAATGTGTTGTTGAAATTCTGAGTATTAAAAAAATCGGATCACCAGAAGTGCGTTTTTACCGAAGAAAATTAGTAAACCGCAAGTGCGCTTTTACTGAAAATTTTATTTCGTTTTCGACAAACGCCAAGGAATTTCATCAAACTTGGTACACAAACTAAAAAATTGGTACCATTAGGTACAATTCGGAAAACTGGAGTAAGAGAAAGTTGTGTGCGTCTTTCACACCAGACTTTTTTTTTCTTTTTTAGGGGAAATTCACATATATCTAAACAAATGCAACCTGCAATAATAAGCATGTTAAGAATTCACTTACCGACTCTGCTCTACCTGGACTGGAAGTTCCGAAGAAGGATATTAATAGTGGCCATATAAATGATTAATTAAATAATTATAATTCCAATTATGAAATTCATAACAGTTTCATGCAAGATATCATTGTTGTCATAAATTACATCAAAGCTTATTTACGTATTTGACGATTTTATTGAGGAAACTATTTGGAATGGAAAAGTAAATTCTGAAAAGTCTAAGAATTTTCCAGAGTGAAGATTTTTGCTAAACATAATATCACAAGGAATTAGTAATACGTCAGATTTTCATTAGTATCAAATATTCAACCCCGTAACAAGCACTAAGTAATATAGTATTTATGTAGCAAACATTCATGCGACTTGACATAATTTGAATGAATTATAATTATTTTGAATTTATTTAAACCGAGTTCATTCCATTCTAAGATTTTTATACCAATACTATTACGGAGAATCCAGGGACAACATAAACATGGACCACTATAATTCCCCAGCCTACCTTTAATGCTGTAGGTTGGAATATGTAACAATCTCTTGCAGTTACATATCCTTCGATGTCCTTGCTTCTTTCACTTCATTACACTGGACACAAGACACAGTTTAAAATATTATAGTCGCGAAATTGTAGGATGCATTACTATTCTGCGCGAAATTTGGAATATCCGTGGACTAATTTTTTTTTAACGCACTAGTTAAAATAATCATTAATTTTTATAATAAACAATACAAGCCACTCCCGTTAGTAACCGCTCTCGCACTACCTGTAAAAAAGTATAATAATAATCAATTAATAGTGTAATTCGGATAAAATTTAATAACCATTATTGCAGAAGTTTCTGCGTATGAAGAATAATAATTTTGAAATAAAGGAATCCTCAGCGAATCAGGATTTACCATGTGCCAAATTATGGTATGAAACATTAACATAACTACGGTTTTATTATAGTTCTAATGGGCCATTTTTATTTTCTTTTACTCCTAGTAAGTGGAAGTATTGCGATTGTGTTAAATTGCGTTTTTACCAGAAATACATTTAGAAATATGCACTCTAATCCAAAAATGACCTGCTTTCATAGCTTTTCAAATTTCTATGAAAACAGATTGTTTCATGTAGCCTTGGCTTACCTTCTAGTTGCGAGTCGTCCAAGAAACTATAGTTTCTAATCCAGCCGCTAAATATCTTCGGATGAACTTTCAAACTAAGATGAGCTTCGCCAAACATATTAGACGAGCAGCGGACGAGACTGAACTGATGCTAGAAAACAACATGCTAGAAACACTGAATGTTTGAGTTTAAAAAAATAATAAAGTAAAAAGGCTGCTGGTAGCGGGAACACAGACGCAAATTTTAGACCTTTATAACACATCGCCAAAAATAGAATTTTACATCAAAACCCAAAAATATCGCCGAGTTGCCTGAGATTCTCAATACCTGGATGCCTAATACTTGTTTAGCCTGAGCAGGTAAACAAACGTGAAGTAATTGTGGCTTCCTGTATTTTATGAATTTCTATTGTAATTACATCCTAAACTTAGAATATAGTATCAAATTGATTACCATAACTAGTAATTCAGAAGCATGCGCTCTAATCCGAAAAGACATGCGTTTATAGGTTTCCCCACCCCGGGAATCACGTGCCCCAGCCCGCACGTGATCGTCGTCGCCAGCCATTCTAATGCGACGTCCGCTAAACCCAGCATACTACGGAATAAGTGTAACTGCAGCAACATTAATTCTAAGAAAACAGCTTGTATCGTGTAGCCATGGCGTACCTTCCAGTTGCCAGCCGGCGATGAATATCTGCATTTACAATGCCAGCCGCTAATAATCTAGGAATAATGTTTCAAACTAACATAAGCTTCGCCGACCATATTAGGCGAGCAGCTGACGAAGCTCAAATAATGCTAGAAACCAACATGCAGAAAGACTGAATATTAGAGTAGAATAAAAATGATAAAGTGAAAAGGAAGGAGGTACCGAAAACTCGCCGCTATTTTTAGAGCTTTATAATAACTCTGGCGAAATACATTTAACATCAAGATCCAAAACTAACGCCGAGACGCCTGTAATTATCCGCTGGCTGCCTCACTTTTTTTTTAGCCTGAACAGGTGAACAAGCCTGAATTAGTTGCGGCTAAGTGTATTTTAAAAGATTTCTATAAACTATCATTCCAGTACTGAAAACTTCATTTCGTCTACTATGACGTTCTTCCACTTTTTCAAACTTGAATAATTGGAAACATGTGTCGTAATTAGTAGCATTTTAGCCCGGGAAATTGACCACCGTACAAATTTTTCAATTAAATCATTGTCGAATAATAATGTAAAAGCTTCGAAAAATGGTTCACTATTCCGCCAGATCTACTTTTGATCCGTCTTCAAGTGTAAAATCGTCTAATATAGCGTCCACATCTGCCCTGGCCAAAGTGAGTGATATAGTAATGCTTTGCGCCTGTTATATTAACGGTCCTAAAACTATCATTAAATGAGGAATCATCGGCTTCACTAGTGATAATTGAATTTGGCAAGCTTCTCGTGTCTTCAAAGTCTATCAAGCAATAGCCACCTATATAATTTGGTGCATTTACGTTACAAGTTGTTTCATCTTTATTCGAATATATTATACGTCTTTTTCTATACGGGAATTTCTGCGAATTTTTGACATTTGATACCCATAAAGGAAAAAAGTAATTCTAGTGACACGTCAAATAAAATATTAATTACTCTTGAATTCGATAGCTTTTTTACTTTCAACACTCGCCGACACTGACATTCCAAAGCTGACCAACAATACTGCACCTCACTGACCAGAATAGGCTAAAACAAATATTAATTTATGCTATTAAATCTAATAGAGAAACTCTGGTACAAACCAAAACATGAAATAGGCAATAAAGTTGACAAATGCATTACAACATTAACAACATAATATAAACAAAAGTGAATTCAACTACAACTACGTCAAAAATAAAACAAATGTCAGTAACTTACCCAATGCTATACATTTTTACTTTAAAATACACTCTTTAAAACACTAGAATTATATTCAGTTTTTTGGTATTTTCCAATTTTCTTGCATTTTCGACGATTTTCTTCAAACTTGATATATCAACTACACATACAAAGATCTACCACTTTTATTTAAAAAATTTCACTTGAAAAATTCATTGAAGGGCACTTTTGGGAGAACGGTGGGGTTAGGATTTCCTCTAAGCTGCTTTTTCAGTTTACTATACAATTCTATCATCTAAATAATATTAATTAGAATGAAATGTGTTGTTGAAATTCTGAGTTTTTAAAAAAATCGGATGACCAGCAGTGCGTTTTTTCTGAAGAAAATTAGTAAACCGCAAGTGCGCTTTTACTAAACACTTTATTTCTTTTTCGACAAACGCCAAGGAATTTCATCAAACTTACTACAGAAACTATAAAATTAGGTACAATTCTGAAAACTGGAGTAAGAGAAAGTTGTGTGCGTGTTTCACACCAGACTTTTTTTTTTCTTTTGCAGGGCAAATTCACATATATCTACACAAATGCAACCTGCAATAATAAACATGTTAAGAATTCACTTACCGACTCTGCTCTACCTGGACTGGAAGTTCCGAAGAAGGATATTAATAGTGGCCATATAAATGTTTAATTAAATAATTATAATTCCAATTATTAAATTCATAACAGTTTCATGCAAGATATCATTGTTGTCATAAATTACATCAAACCTTATTTACGTATTTGACGATTTTATTGAGGAAACTATTTGGAATGGAAAAGTAAATTCTGAAAAGTCTAAGAATTTTCCAGAGTGAAGATTTTTGCTAAACATAATATCACAAGGAATTAGTAATACGTCAGATTTTCATTAGGATCAAATATTCAACCCCTAACAAGCACTAAGTAATATAGTATTTATGTAGCAAACATTCATGCGACTTGACATAATTTGAATGAATTATAATTATTTTGAATTTATTTAAACAGAGTTCATTCCATTCTAAGATTTTTATACCAATACTATTACGGAGAATCCAAGGACAACTTAAACATGGACCACTATAATTCCCCAGCCTACCTTTAATGCTGTAGGTTGGAATATGTAACAATCTCTTGCAGTTACATATCCTTCGATGTCCTTGCTTCTTTCACTTCATTACACTGGACACAAGACACAGTTTAAAATATTATAGTCGCGGAATTGTAGGATGCATTACTATTCTGCGCGAAATTTGGAATATCCGTGGACTAATTTTTTTTTAACGCACTAGTTAAAATAATCATTAATTTTTATAATAAACAATACAAGCCACTCCCGTTAGCAACCGCTCTCGCACTACCTGTAAAAAAGTATAATAATAATCAATTAATAGTGTAATTCGGATAAAATGTAATAACCATTATTGCAGAAGTTTCTGCGTATGAAGAATAATAATTTTGAAATAAAGGAATCCTCAGCGAATCAGGATTTACCATGTGCAAAATTATGGTATGAAACATTAACATAACTACGGTTTTATTATAGTTCTAATGGGCCATTTTTATTTTCTTTTACTCCTAGTATGTGGAAGTATTGCAATTGTGTTAAATTGCGTTTTTACCAGAAATACATTTAGAAATATGCACTCTAATCCAAAATGACCTGCTTTCATAGCTTTTCAAATTTCTATGAAAACAGATTGTTTCATGTAGCCTTGGCTTACCTTCTAGTTGCGAGTCGTCCAAGAAACTATAGTTTCTAATCCAGCCGCTAAATATCTTGGGATGAAGTTTCAAACTAAGATGAGCTTCGCCAAACATATTAGACGAGCAGCGGACGAGACTGAACTGATGCTAGAAAACAACATGCTAGAAACACTGAATGTTTGAGTTTAAAAAAATAATAAAGTAAAAATGCTGCTGGTAGCGGGAACACAGACGCAAATTTTAGACCTTTATAACACATCGCCGAAAATAGAATTTTACATCAAAATCCAAAAATATCGCCGAGTTGCCTGAGATTCTCCCCTGGATGCCTAATACTTGTTTAGCCTGAGCAGGTAAACAAACGTGAAGTAATTGTGGCTTCCTGTATTTTATGAATTTCTATTGTAATTACATCCTAAACTTAGAATATAGTATCAAATTGATTACCATAACTAGTAATTAAGAAGCATGCGATCTAATCCGAAAGACATGCGTTCATACGTTTCCCCACCGGGAATCACGTGCCCCAGCCCGCACGTGATCGTCGTCGCCAGCCATTCTAATGCGACGTCCGCTAAACCCAGCATACTACGGAATAAGTGTAACTGCAGCAACATTAATTCTAAGAAAACAGCTTGTATCGTGTAGCCATGGCGTACCTTCCAGTTGCCAGCCGGCGATGAATATCTGCATTTACAATGCCAGCCGATAAAGTGAAAAGGAAGGAGGTACCGAATACTCGCCGCTATTTTTAGACCTTTATAATAACTCTGGCGAAATACAATTTAACATCAAGATCCAAAACTAACGCCGAGTCGCCTGTCATTATCCGCTGGCTGCCTCATGTTTTTTTTAGCCTGAACTGGTGAACAAGCCTGAATTGGTTGCGGCTAAGTGTATTTTAAACGATTCCTAAAAACTATCATTCCAGTACTCAAAACTTCATTTCGTAGACTATGACGTTCTTCCAATTTTTCAAACTTGAATAATTGGAAACATGTGTCGTAATTAGTAGCATTTCAGCCCGGGAATTTGGCCACCGTACAAGTTTTTCAATGAAATCATTGTCGAATAATAATGTAATAGTTTCGAAAAATTGTTCACTATTCCGCCAGCTCTACTTTTGATCCTTCTTGCAGTGTAAAATCGTCTAATATAGCGTCCACATCTGCCCTGGCCAAAGTGAGTGATATAGTAATGCTTTGCGGCTGTTTTATTAACGGTCCTAAAACGATCATTAAATGAGGAATCATCAGCTTCACTAGTAATAATTGAATTTGGCAAGCTTCTCGTGTCTTCATAGTCTATCAAGCAATAGCCACCTATATAATTTGGTGCATTTACGTTACACGTTGTTTCATCTTTACTCGAATATATTATACGTCTTTTTCTCTACGGGAATTTCTGCGAATTTTTGACATTTGATACCCATAAAGGAAAAAAGTAATTCTAGTGACACGTCAAATAAAATATTAATTACTCTTGAATTCGATAGCTTTTTTGCTTTCAACACTCGCCGACACTGACATTCCAAAGCTGACCAACAATACTGCACCTCACTGACCAGAATAGGCTAAAACAAATATTAATTTATGTTAATTAAATCTAATATAGAAACTCTGGTACAAACCAAAACATGAAATAGGCAATAAAGTTGACAAATGCATTACAACATTAACAACATAATATAATCAAAAGTGAATTCAACTACTACTACGTCAAAAATAAAACAAATGAACAGGCTAGGTCAGTAACCTACACAATGCAGATCTACCACTTTTATTTAAAAAATTTCACTTGTAAAATTCGTTGAAGGGCCCTTTTGAGAGACGGCTGGGGTTAGGATTTCCTCTAAAGTGCTTTTTCAGTTTACTATACAATTCTATCATCTAAATAATATTAACTAAAATGAAATGTGTTGTTGAAATTCTGAGTATTAAAAAAATCGGATCACCAGAAGTGCGTTTTTACTGAAGAAAATTAGTAAACCGCAAGTGCGCTTTTACTGAACATTTTATTTCGTTTTCGACAAACGCCAAGGAATTTCATCAAACTTGGTACACAAACTAAAAAATTGGTACCATTAGGTACAATTCGGAAAACTGGAGTAAGAGAAAGTTGTGTGCGTCTTTCACACCAGACTTTTTTTTTCTTTTGTAGGGGAAATTCACATATATCTAAACAAATGCAACCTGCAATAATAAGCATGTTAAGAATTCACTTACCGACTCTGCTCTACCTGGACTGGAAGTTCCGAATAAGGATATTAATAGTGGCCGCATAAATGTGGCCACTATTAATAGTGGCCACTTTGCTGGCCCAGTTTCAAACGTGGTACATTATCTGACATAACCAGTACCTAACATTATGTTTTGGCTAGTATACTCTACTAAATATACACTAATTATTTCATGAAATATGAAAGAGTCTGCTTCATTGACTTTAGTGACTTAATAAACCGTTGATATTAAATCCAGTCGTGGTCATATATTGAGGTAAACTATGGTGGAAAAATAATCTCTTTTGGTGCAACACTCAATAGCACATAACTTTGAATCATGACATGATTTTTTTCTCACTCCAATTAATACATTATAGCAGAGATTTGACTTGTATAACTGAGCATCCATCCTTATGTGGAGCCCTATATGTCAAAATTCAATAAATCTAGTTCAAATTTAAATTTAAATTGATAAACTACTCTATAATCAAGTTTTTCAGAAAAATGTTTCACATAAACGTGATACATTTCAAATGGGCCAGTTTTCAACAATATCTATTTATGTTTATAAATATGAAATAAAATATTTTAAGAATATTAGTGAAATAGAATAATAATAAAAATTATTCTAATTGTTTGTTTATTAATTTAGTAATTTAATTTGTTCAAAATATCTTGAGAACACTTATTATTCAATTATTAAAATAAAGTATTCCTATTGAAACCAAATAAAAGGATAATAATTTATTTATGTTTATTCTATGCCACTGACATTGGTATTAAGATTAATCTCACCCTTCTACTGCAGAAAATAATTGATAAATTGTTTTCATCATTCGCGAATTATGGGGTGTAAAGTAGCATTGGAACCCGTACACACGTACTATTTCTGCTCTATGAATTCAGTGAATTTGAATTGAAAAGTATGATATGTTAATTTTACATAAATCTGTTCAGTGAAAGATTTTCTATAGAGTGGTGATACTTGTTCTTTGTCAAATTGTGATTAGAATCTTTCCATTTCGAAATTCTATAGGAAAAATTAATCGTTTATATTTGTTTAAAGATGACAATTGATAAAGTCCACGTAAACACACGGAGGGATTTGGTTAGAGAGTGGCTCGTAGTCCCTAGTGGTAGTAAAGCGTTACTACGAGAGGGCTCTACCCTTACCGATAATAGTAAACCTTGCGGCAGGGAGGAGAACTTCTATACGATTGTTTTAAACGAACTTGATCATTTAAATGAAAATATGAAATCTCTAAAATCTGAAAGTAAGTTTAAAACAGATAATATTATAAAAAGCATTAACGATCTTCAGATAAATTTAAATAATATAATATCTATATTGGAAGATAATTTTACAAAATTAAATGAGCAAGTTTCCTCAATTAAAAAAGGTAAACTTGATAACAACAATAAAATGTCAAACGCTAAGTTTGATACCCTTCAAGGTTTTGGCAAATCAAAGAAAATCAGACTACTTAATATACTGCATCAAGATTACGAAAAAATTTTTGACAATTAAAATCATAGCAGATGCAGTTGGATTTAATTTAAATGAACAACTATTAGATAATTATTATCGCCTTAAAACTCATAATGCTGCTGATGGTTCGACGATTATTTTGTAGTTTTTAATAGGTGTTGATAAAAACAATTTTGTAAATGCATGCCGATTAAATAGAGAGATACTAACTTTTGATTTGTTCAATAATTCTTCTGCTGGGGGACACTAAAATGAAAATTTTGTTTTTGAGGACATGTCCAAAGAAATGTATGGATTGTATAAAATGCGTAGAACTCTTCTTAAGGATGGACTTATAAAGTTTATATGGCATACCTTATAAAGTTTATCCTCGCCCAAAAAACATATAAAATCTCCAAGGGAAGTTAAAATTATTTTCTGGAATGCTCACGGCCTTAAGTCCATGTATACACTAACTCCCTTGGAAATTGAAAAACTGATTCAAGCTGATATGTGTATCTCTGAGTCCTGGCTTTACAACGCTTTACATTTTCCTCGTTTTTTGGACGCTTGTGAACCTTACTGGCTTTTGGCAGCGAAAACCACTGGTCCTGGCAGAGCCTGACGGCTTGGTCACCTTTATACAAAAAAATCTGTTATTCTCCTTTAAACTATTTTAATCCTAAAAATATTTAAAGATTAATTATTTTTTTTAGTGTCTTATGTATCTCTACAGTACCAATTATGTGTCATTACTGATTTTTTTGTTTATTGAGAGTGAAATGATATATTTATTTCGTATTTGTTATTTTATGTATTGATGTTATCATTATATATTTTCACTTAATTTTTTCTAGGTTCGACATATTGATATACATTATATGTAATTTTTCTATGTTAGACATATTGATATACATTATATGTAATTTTTTTTTTTTTCTCATTCTCTCTCTCTCTTTTCACTAAACTTTAATTTGTGGTTATTTAGGTAATAATTGCTATTTACTTTATGTTACTTTCTCAACTCTTGGCAACGATGGAACAGTTATAAGCCAATAAAGTTATTATTATTATTATCATTTGCGAATTATAGAATCTAATGGTTAATCTTATTACGTGCAAAATTATTTATTTCTAGAAATGGGAGGTTTTTAATAGTGAAAATATAGATTGGATAGCGGTTTGAAGAGGTGATATGTGCAGTTAAATTTACCTATCTGTATAGAGAAGTTTTCTTAAAAATAGCAATTTCCCCATCTCAGTGTGTAAAATATGATTACATTTTTATGGTTGGCAAAACTATTGTCCATTTTGCTGGCCCAGTTAAAGGTGGTTTACAAAGATCTGAGATATATCCGCCCGAAATCTCTAGGTTACATATATAAATTTAAATAACTGTACTGACTTACATCATAACTTTCCCAATGATATATTGATGCAGGTTTAGTTTGTCTCCCCTCTATTTGATCAATATGTAGAATTAATCCATTGAAGAATGACATGCTACTTTTCATTAATTCCTAAATACTCTCCAAGTCATGTTACATCTTTGAGTCCTGGGCCAGGACACTATGGAAGATTAAATTGAACTTAATAATAGATAAATGCAAATATTAATGTCTTTACTTTGAATAGCAAAACTCTTGGATCTACAGATTCCCAGGCTAAATATTTTGACATTCACTAGGTGTCTATACTTTTGATAGAAATTTAAAAATTTCCTATACTAAAATTACTGTCAACTTATTATTTCTCATTAACAAGAATTTCTTAGGACACGGTAAAAACATTTACATTCATTTTAAGTCTGTGGACAGAAGTGAACAAATTATATAGTATATAATTCATTTTTAAAGAAGTTCAAAACAAAATCAAATCAAATTTCTAAAAAGAACTCTCCGGGATGTGCCCTAATAACACTGAACTTCTTTTTTAAAAAACTAGAATATTCATTTTCTACAACTTCAACTCAAAACCGATTTCCCAATGATGTGGAAATCCTTGAATCGACAGACTTAGATTGAAAAATGTAAGTATAAATATTATAGTTTTTTTTTTTAAGAAGTTTAAAAAAATTTGCAGTGGGGAAGTCACTTGACTTTGTTCAAAACTTCGTTAGAAGTGAAAACAACGTATCATGTAATTTTTCTTTTAATTTAAGGCGCATCAACATCTATGGTCATTGGCACCCAGAGCGTTCTTAGTGCACTACCAGCCTTCGGACAGTGTTCCTCGTTACAGATAACCCTGACCATTACCGGATAGTGAGCTGAAGAGACTCCTAGGAAAAGAAAATCAAAGGGCAGCATGGATGGACTCGAATCCGGGTCCTCCGCGTGGAAGTCCACTGTGCTAATCCCTTCCCTATCATGTAATTTACTATAAATTATATGTTCATTTTTAGTCTGAACTTTAAATGAATACAAACAAAAAAGGGTTTTGATATTTCCCGATTTACATCTTCCAACAATTCTAGTTCAAGAGATTTTTAAATTTTTATCAAAAGTGTGGTTTTACCCATCTAGAGGATATCAAAATATTTAACCTGGGAGACTGTTGACCCAATAATAGATGAAATGAGAGATGAATTTAAAAAAAAAATGATTTACTGATTAATATTCTTCAAAATTCTTCATTTTACGTTTAGTATAAAAATGATCCTTAAATATCTTAAAATGAATATCTGAATCATGAATCAAGAGTCTAAAACTTGAATTTTAGTGGTGGAGAAAATGCGAACTGTTTCATTTGTTTCCTTATGTAATAAAGAGAAGGTGGAGCATGCCTTATCACTTCAATGCTATATATCAGAGAAATTAACTTGGAGAATTCAGCATATATGGATCAATGACTTGTTGGACACTAAATATCTGGAAGAGAGAAGCTGTAAGCAATTAAATAATTATTGTGTACGATTTTAAAATATAGATTTATAGTTTTTTTTTTTAAATTGTCACAATTTAATCTTTAATAGAGAATTACTTCTTATGTTTTCAGTTATATGTTTTCTTTTACTTATGCCGTATTTTATATTAATACGTTGTGATTTACTATAAAGGGCAATTCTAATTGTGATGTACACGATAAGAAAGGAATTTTTAAATGCAAAACGATAAACTAGGTAATGGACAAAAGTCCAAGCCTTTATGTTTATTCAGTTTCTTATTATAATTTAAAAAAAAGTTGAATGTTTCTTATATCAGTGAATAATTACATCAATAGCATTAACGGAATGTATAGGAGCAGCAAACAGGATTTTTAACGACGTTAAAGGGTCCCAAACTGGAGAACAGTATTCCAGGATTGGTCTAACAAGGGATCTATAGAGCGTGAGAAGTGACTGAGGATTATGAAAATCAGTTGATGAACGGAGGATGATGCCAAGTTGTTTGGATGCCAGAAATATATTTTATTAATGTTTATGTTAAACTGGAGGCTGGACTGGAAAAGAATGCTAAGAGCAGGGGCAGATGAAAATTTTTCCAAAATAATGATAACACATAACATGATAACTAGTGAGAAAGGGAGATCTTGTAAAAGTAACGAATGAACATTTGGCTACACCAAGGAGTAGACCATGTGTACCGCACCAATCGTCTATTGAGATTTCCTTGTAGAACAATCGAATCTAATTGATATTCAATGTATTTAAATAACTTGAGGTCATCGGCATACAGAAGAAAAGAGATATCCAGGAAAGTTTTGTTAATATCGTTTATTACAATATGAAAAGATTGGTCCAACGTGGGAACCCTGAGGAACTCCGGAGGGTGCAGAATATGGATGAAGAAGCACATGTAGGGAGTTTCACAATACAGATTCTGTCCAAAAGATATTGCTGGAGCCAAAGTAGCATTTTACTATGAAATCCCAATATTTCTATTTTTTTTTTTTTAACAATTCTATCAAAGGCTTTTGTGAAGTCAGTGTATAAGGTATCAAGTTGCAAATGTTGTTCAATACTTTGCATAGCAACATGCTGGAATTCAAGAAGAATGGTAACAGTGGTATTTCCTTTCATAAATTCATGCTGCTGGCGAATCATTATATAATGAATGTGAGCAGAAATAAAGTCAGTGACTAAATTTTCAAATAGTTTAGTCATCACAGATAGAATAGATACAGGTCGGTAGTTTGACACTTCAGTACTTCACTAAAGTACTTCCACTTTTATGAATAGGAACAACAAAATATGATTTCCACACTTGTGGGAATATACCACTTGAGAGGGAAAGATTAAATAGGTCAGTAAGAGGAACATATAATCTAAGGCTACAGTTTTTTAAGATAGAAGGAGAATCCCATCAGGGCCAGAGCTCTTGTTAATGGGAATACAATTTAACTTATCAAGGTTAGAACTAACTTGAAAACAAACTAAATTAATGGAATTAAAATAACATTCTGAATCTGGTACATGAGAATTTAGCTTTATTATTATAAAAAATAATAAAAAAGAAAAATGAGACTTGAAAAATTCTGCTATAATTGCACCATCATTGGAGGTTTCATCTTTGTAGGACATCTGGCTAGGTGAACCAGGACACTTTTTCAGACTATTGGTACAGCTCCATAATACTTTAACTATTTAACATCATTAGTTAAATTAATCTATTCATTCTGAATAAATGCCTTATAGCAATTCACAGCTATTTTACCCTTAGATCTCAAAAGGTAGAAAGCATTATAATCAGCATGAAAGCCAGATTATTTGTAGTGAAAATGAGCAAATTTTTTCTCAATGATAACACTTGTACTCGTTTGTAAACCAACGAGGATATTTACCTTTTTTGAATCATCTGACGAACATATTCTCGTATTGCACTATACAGCACTTCATAAAACTTTAGCACAGTTGTGTTCATATAAAAAGGACCAACAGAAGTGTTATCAAAGAATGCATTCATTGCACCATATTCCCAGTCACTGAGATCAAACTGCAAGCAATGACAATCGACAGAATTGTTAGTAACTAGTTCAAATGAAATCAGTATAGACGGATTGTGAACAACCCGTCCCAGCATTAAGAAATCATCCCACAAGATCTAATATTCTTTCATTACAATTTAAAACATTCTTTATTTGGGTTAGATCTGTGAATGAAACTGCTTCAATTTCCACTCTAGCAGAAGCCGAGGATCCACATCCTTGAGACATTCAGTCAAATTAGGCAAATTATATCATCAACAAACACGAAACTAAGCATTTTTATACAATTCAATATCTTCACTGTGTGAGCAGCATAGGATTCATATGGAGAATCAGAAGGAATGAAAGCATTACCAATTATTAACTTGCGGTAATGTAAATGCACCAGAACAAGCACTTGTTCAATATTATTCTTGCATAGTAACAGCTGGAAAGATTACTTGGCGTGACACTAGCAATAGAATACCACCTCCGCGAGATTGTTGAGATGTAATTGAAGATCTATCCGTACGAAAGACATAGTAATTGTAAAGTCCAAGTTCGTTATGTGTAATGTCCTAAGTTAGCCAGGTTTTACTTTACCAGATGAAGTCAAAATAAAGGCAAGAAGAATTGGTAATATTCCTCCAAGTAAAGATTTTATCATGTTTTATAAGGAATTTCATAATCGGAGGTCACTAAGTAATTGTTTTAAGAGCTAATTCATTATTTTGTGCATATATTTAAGATAATATAAATTTACTAAATATGGTATTAATGAGGATTTATGAGTGAACCATTTTTTTTTCCCCAATCCATCATATAAAATTATTTTGTATTTTTTTTTTTCAAATCAGTTATTTAATACATTTACAGAGTATTACTTATTAATCCTAACATTAAAAGAAAACTAAGAAAAATAGTTTAAATTTGATAGATAGACACCATAATTTCTGTTTACAAATGTCATATAATTAAAAGAAACAGACAAATAAAGCCTCCAATCCTCCAATAGTAATCGGCTTTTTTTTAATTAAATTATATTCAAAACCCATAGTAGTGGGGAAGATCATTTCTTTCAGTTATTGAACAAGTGTTAGTGTTACATTACATTTTATTGAACAAGTATATTTTTGAATGATTCTTTTTGTCAATAAGTTAAATTCAAAATTCATAAATGTAGAATAAATTATGAGAAACTTAAACAGTGATCAAAGTGAATAATAGTTATGTTTGGTCGTTAATAAAACAAGCAAAATGTTAGCTGGGGCCAGACCCAACCAACGCTTGTTTTAAATAGTGATAATTCTTTCATCTGACAAAATGAATAGCGATGAAGAATAAACTTAAGGATTGCACAATTTCTATTTTTATTAATTTAAAAAAGAAATCATAATTTTTAACTAATACTTTCTACCTTGATTCTTACAACTTGAAGGTTAGATTTCAGAATTTACTGCATGTTTAAAGAATTGGTAATAATCACAACAAACAAATTTAACGTTTTAATACAGTGTTTATTGAGTAGCCTTCGTATATTTTAATAAATACCTGTAATAGAAATGAAAAATTAGGCATTCAGAAGTCATATTCAGCTAAAGAAGTTTGCTCAATACAATTTTTACGAGACAGATACGGCTATTAATTGGATTTTATATTTTGTAATAGACTTTTCTAAGTAAATAATGTTTAAATTGTTTTGGTGTTTAAAAAACAAAAAATTTATGTCGTGAATTAAGGGATTTCCAAGTCACTAAGTAGTGCATATATTTAAGATAATATAAATTACATGTGAAGTAATTCTATCAAAAAAAAGAATAAAAGGGAAAAAAGTAGTGTTTGAAGGATATCTAGTAGTGTTTGATGAAATAACCAGTATATAAAAAACTGAATTATCTTCAACGGAATTCATCTTTGTACAAATGGCAGGTAGTGATTTTTTATCAATTTTTATCATAAATTCTTCAACACATTCTAATTAGTAAAAAATTTGCTTAGAAATAAAAATATTATAAAGACTAAATTTATAAAAAAATTAATAAAATACAGAAATCATCTAATATTTTCTGTTAAAATTTCCTCAGTAATTTATGAAATAAGTTGTACTCCAGGAAATTAACACTCACATAATGAAATGAACAATAAATTGAATTAAAAAAAAAAATGCATTTAAAAACATTATTTTAAATGTCATTGTTCATTCACAAAAACAATAAACAAACCGTAAGTAAAAAAAAACATTATCTTTATATTAAAAATTCTTTGTTTTTGTGAGTTAGACTGGTATCTGTAGTGTGCAGTTTCCATAGCCCATTTTTCAATAATTTTTTGAAAGTCTCTGACTTCAGCTTATCAACGTATTGTTTTACCAGCAGAAAAAATAAAAAGAGAGATTTCTCTATCGAAGAGAAAAGGGATTCTTTTTTTGATAGAAAAAATGTATCTGAAAGATTCTCATTTAGATAAATGATACTTTATATCAATGAACTTACCTTACAATTTTCAAATTTTCTATTTCTTAGCTTTTATTTTCCATTTTATAATCTAATATGATCATATTTTATGTTTATGTATAGAATTGAATGTATCCTCTTATTAATTATTCTTAGTCTTCAATCACTCACTGGATTCCACGATATACATTTATTTCCAAATTTGTTAAAAACTGTTTTATATTATTTTGTAATGTTTACGCTTATCGTTTATAAGTGTGACTGCTTTTCTGAGGCCCCCCTAGGACTCGGTGCCCGGTGTGCCGGTGCCTCGGTGCATCCGACCTGTTCACTAGCCCTGACTGTAATGATATTATTAATCTCATCATATCTCAAATTCAATTATAGATCGACCATCGATTAATTTAAAATTATTTTGTTTACAATAAAAATATTGAAATAATACCTACTTTTTGAGCCGTATTATAATTTTATGAAACATAAGAAAGTAGGTATCTAACAAAAGATGCTTTTCATAATCACGCCATATTGGATTAGTGGATTTCAGTTAACGTAATTATTCGTTTAATTTTCTTTGAAATCAGCATTTGAAATTTTTAAAAAAAATCTTATAAATCCATGTCTTATTTTATTATAATAGATTAAAATACTATTTTTCTGTTAACTGAATTCTTTTTTACATGAAAAATCTTATAATTCCATTTGACCTACTTTGTTTTATTTAGATAAATCAACCGACAAAAAATAAGAATTTTTAATACTAACTGTTTACTTGATAATTTGTGAAGTAAATGATCATAAATAACTATTAATTTACCCAAAGTATGATGTTAATATTACTTACTATAATATTAGTAGTGTTCACTAGAGCAGATCCAACGAAGGAAAGAGTGAGGTCGTGGCAGGACGTTCCCAATGAGTCTATAATCCAGGATACTTCCGTGCTACTGTATAGTATTGATATAATTTTGGAGAAAAAACATAATATGCATATTTTAATATATCTTTTTCTATTTTAAATTACTCCGTAATTAAAATAATAATTCAATACAATATTTTATTTGAAATGTCACAAATCAGAGGTATTATAGTACTTAAAAAAAAATCACAGAAATAATATAAAATTATTTTAATAATTAATTTATTAATCTTTTTAAAATTATTTTTAATGTAAATTACAATTTGATTAGAACAAAAAATTTTGGGATTTTATTAAATTAATATGTAATTTTTTCCCAAATTCTGAACCATTTTAAAGACGCCATTTTTTTTTTTTTTAGATTCTACAATTAAGATAATTTTGTTAATGATTTAATTTCCTGAGAAATAGATCGTAATAATTGTATGAAAAATATTATAAAATTATTAATAAAAATAGTTTTTCGAAATAAAATATGATAAACGCATTAAAATCCTGGAATGTGTGATACTGGACCAGATGAGATGAGAATTTTTTTAATTGAACAACATTCGACGGTATAATGTTAATTTATGTCATTAACTGTTAACAGGTATTTTTATATGCTCCCGATTTTAGCATTTCTATAAAGTCTATGAGAAGCAGTTTCACTGTTTTTTGCATTGGTGAGTCATTTTTGTGTTTGTGAACGAACTCTTATTATTGACAAAAATTAAATTGAGTGATTGATTGTAAATACAAGATGAAAATAAAGTGCCACAAATGTTTAACCTTCATTTAGGTTGTCTTTGCTTTCTTAAATCTATTATATTTTTTCTCTTCCAAGTGCATATTATTAAGAGAATCTATTTTCTAGTTTATTAGAAACTGTTTTAGTCATCAATGATCTGTGTCTTTTCGATTTTACCACAAGAGAATTTATTTTTTAACAAGAAATTTATCTTTCTATCTTGCAATTTATTGTCTCTAGCATCTTTATGCATATATTAAGTTATCAGGGTTTTTGTTGTTTTTTTATTGCCGTCTAAAACAGTTTCCACACCCAGTCAATTCATATCTGGGAGAAGTAAACGGGCAGTTCTCCTGAGTTTTATTCAGATAACAAAAAGTTTAGTTTTGAAGTGTGTAAGATGACAGGTGGTAAATTGGAAGTGGGAAGGATGTCAAAGAAGATTGTTGGAGTCAGTTCTCCCTTCGATGAATTTGCTACTACCACCAAGATCTACCATTGAACAATCTTTCGCCCAGACCCTTCTGCGCTCATCGCTGCAACCCTCTTACTTGTCAAGACTTAGTAGTAGTTTGAAATAAGCTATATAATTAATAACATTGCAGCTTAAAAACTACAAAATTCATTTACACACAGCCTTTTAAACCACCTTTGTCATTCAGAGTGTGGGCTCGAAGCTACAGCCATCCATTTTTCAGGGCTAGTTGTTTCTAATAAACAAAAGTCTTGATTCTAGACTCATTTTACTTGCCACTAAACAGGATTTTCAAGAGCTTAAGGAAGATAATTCTAGACTGAAGAAGGACAATCAGGTATTTATTGCATGCAGAAATTGATTCTCTTAAAGCTGTAACGCTTAAACAGGAAAAGCTTCTTGAAGAATTAGATTTTAAAACACGGCATTGCAAACTAATTTTTAAGGGCTTGAAATATAGCTATGATGAGACTTTTCAAAATTGAAAGTGAATTTTGTTCCCAGGCCCTTTCACTTTTAAGGAGTTTGTCTTTCCTCTGGGCCCCACAGATCGCTCTGACTGAATCCCTTTTAATCACTTTTTATCATTATCAAGACAAGTTGGAAGTTTTGAAGGCTTGCACAATACTAAAAATTTTCAGGATTTTTGATATATCAAGACTTTCCTGATAACATGAGAAAAAAGGGAATCAAGCTTCTGTTGTTTAGAAAACACATTATGCATTTAAATGGTGCTGTTAAGGTTTCAGTTTTTTCAGACACCCTTAATTTCCAGAATCACTGACTCTGTTGGTGTTTGTCAGGAGGCTGAGATATGATGAAGAAGATGGTACAAATCAACTTAACCAGTTGGTGGGGACCGACATGTCTGAGTTTATAAGCAGATTATCTATAAGCACTCATCTTTCCAAGAGATTTCTTTTCAAGAGCTGGTCTGTTTCAATCTCATTAATCTATCATCAACATCAAAGTCATTGTCATCTTGAATAAATCATGTCTGCCGCCGGTTTGTCCAGTTTTCTAAATCAGGTTTGACCTTTTCATTTTGACTGATTTGTTCTAGTGTTAATGGATTAAAATCTAAAATAAATGCAGTTTTATTTCTGCGTTAAAAAAAAATTATTGTTTTTTTTTATTGCAAACTTTCATTACACAAAATGATTATAATTTTTATAATAACTATTTTGCTGAATTTATACTATGTTGGGGTTGCTGTATAAATTTGGCTAAGCCAAAGATGGGCGACTCTTTTTAAGCAGTAATATTATTCCTTCAAAGTTTCAAAAAAATGCAAAAAAATTAACTTTTTCTCAAATTGCTCTCTTGCATCAGACCGAAATGCTATTTGATTCTTTTGTAGAAAAATCTTTTATATTTTTTTTAAAAAGAGAAGTTGGCAAGTATCTATTCTCCTGGTGGCCTGTTGAGCTGTAAGTTCTATACAGCATTGTCTCACATCTTCTTTCCCATGGTGTGAAGATGGCAGCTAACAGGGTTAAACCGTCTGCTAGAGGTCGATATAACAACAACAAATAAAGTAAAAAAAGGTAAAAAACAAAGTAGGAAAATATATTACAATAATACAACATAAAAGAAAGTATAATGTAAATAAAAGAAAAATTACCATGGTTAGTGAGTAGCTTTATTGAATTGAAAATTAAACCAATTAACTATTAAACCAAGTATTTGCCGTAGTACCAGGCACATCTAACAAAATTTACATAATTAAAATAATCATTTCTGTTTAGCATGACCAAAGGTTTTGGAAGAAAAGGATAACCCAAAAAGAAAAGTCAGATAATGGTGTACTTGTATTACCAGAAAAAAAAAGAAGTGAAAGTTCACTAACAACACAAGTACAAAGGCTTGGTAGACAAATATTGGGAGCTTTATTATTTTTAAATGAAAAATGCTTTCCTTGTTCACATTTACATTCCGACAATATCATCATATAAACTGGAGTCGCTAGGTAACCAACTTATATTATATTCTTTTCTTCTTTTTTTAATATTTCTTTACTGCTAGGTTTCTTTTTCTAGGCTAATTAATTATTTCCATTTTGTATCTGATAAAGCGTTTAATATAACTCTAATGTACAGTAACTTTTACATTGAATTGCACTTATAAGTTGCATTACTTTCGCTGCATGTAAATTAAAACCAAAAATATTTTCTGCAGGAAACCATTTTAGACTATTTTCTACAAAAGTTGACATTTAAATAAATAATGAAGAAGTTTCCATCAAATTTACCATATCATAGGAACATTTTTCGAAAATTTAAATTTGTCATTTTATTCATTTAAATTAGGGTAGCCTAATAAAATTTATATCCAATTTTCACAATGAATAGAGCCGAGCTCTTATCTCATAAGAAAATTTAAAAATATTTCCAAAATTGAGAACTGATTAGTTTTTAAAATTGGAAGGAAGCTTAGAAGTTTGAGTTATCAAGAAAAGAGTTTTACAAAAAAAGACACAATAAATTTCAAGTGTCTGAAACAGTTGAAAATGGTATAGGAATATGTGTAGTGTTAATTTTGTTGTAAATAGGGTATAGTATCATCAAAATTTTTTGTCACACAAACCCATAGAAAGGAAGGTCTTTAAAGAAAACTTTAAAACTGGTGCAATCTTTAAAGGATGTAAGAAAACTTCAAAGCAGGAAAGATTAATCACGAGGTATAAATTGGGACATCCTTTATTGTATCCTCATTTAAAAAAATATATGTATACTCCAATCATATTTGAAAATCTCATCTTATTGTTAACCTTTTTTTTTTTTGTTCCAGAGAATTTATGAATTCCAATGCTTTTAAAACAATTTCTATTATTCTTTGTATGTATAAATAATATTAAATAACTATTTATTATTCACTATTTTTCTTTTTTATGTTGTAATTACAGATTGAGTGGCGTAGAAAATGTTTTATTTGGTTTCACATCACGAATTTATCCAGTTATATCAAAAAGTTTTCGGTCAAATCCATCAGTTATTGGCGTTATATGTTTTGGTTAGTAATCTTCATATTTTTATCCATATTTTTACCCATTATTATTATTATTCTATATTTTAAAACATATATATATTATATGCTTTTCATTTATGTTTCGTCACTGATTTATTTGCTAATAAGTCATGTTTTATTTGAAATGTGCGCTGGTTATGAGTTAACTGTAGCTAGACCAACTGCTGCAATTAGACATTTTTAATTATCCACATGCAATTTATCTTATTACTTTCTCTTACTCCTAGTAAGAGGAAGTATTGTAATCGTGCCAAATTTTCGATATCGAGTTTTCATCGGAAATATCCGTTTTGAAGTCCCCTGAGTCCAAAAAAGTGTTTTTTTGAAGAAAATGGTCTCTATATGTTATGTAAGTTTACAGCATAGATCAAAAACAAAAAAATCGTAGAAAGTTCAAACTTGATATTCCGTTTAGTTATCACCATGGGATCTGGCACTAGGTCAGCGTAGTATCACTTTACTAAATGATTTTTTCACTTTTTTGCATTTTCTTCCAAAATGGCTCCAACGATGTCTTTAAACTTATTATATCAACTACAAATGCAAAGATCTACAATTTTTATTTGAAACATTTTTCCGGGATTGCAACTTTTAGGGGAGGGTGGGTGGGGTTGTCTTCTAAAGTGCTATTTCCGTTTATTATACAATTCTATCAGCTAAATAATATTAATTAGAATTTAATGTGTTGTTGAAATTCGAATTTGAAAAAATTCGGATGACCAGAACTGCGTTTTTATTGTAATGAATTTTTCATTTTTCTGGTATTTTCTCGAAAACGGCTCCAACGATTGTCTTTAAACTAGGAATGTGAACTACACATATAGAGAGCTATAACTTTTATTTGAAACATTTCTCCAGGTGGAGTCATTTAAAGGGGCTTTTGGGGGATTGGGTGGGGTTATGTTTTTCTAAAGTGCTATCGTAGTTGATTATACAATTCTATCACCCTAACGAAATTAATTAGAAATAAATAGATGGCAAAAATTCCGAATTTCAAGAAAATTAGTAAACGGGAAGTGCGGTTTTACTGAACATTTTTTTCCGTTTTCGACGAGCTCCAACGAATTTCATCAAATTTGGTACACAAACCATAAAATTTATCAATTAGGTACAATTTTGAAAACTGGAGTAAGAGAAAGTTGTGTGAGTGTTTCACACCAGATTTTTATGTTTCTAAAGATAATCAGAATCTTAGAATAGTTGCGTATGAAGGGCCATATATTTTCAGCTTTTATTCTAATACATTTTTTGAAAACTTCTATGTTCTGCCAGTCAAGCCCATTGATGCCAAGAGTGATTTAACATCATTTGCTTTAGCTTCACTAATGTGGTGAGATTTTTTTTCAGATCTCTAAGCGACACAGATATATTAAGTTAGGTAGTACTTTTTCTTGTAGGGGGTATTATGTACCCTGGTCTAAAAGCTATTTCATTTGGATGACATAATTGAAGTCCAATTACCTTAGCTTGAGTTATCTTGAAATCTTTGTTGGATACATCTTTGAAATCCTAAGGTGGTGATTGCCGATTGCCAGTTTTGAACTATAGTCCTGCCCACAATATGTAAAGTTCCAATTGTAGAAAGGAGGGAGTCATAATCTGTGGGCAGTGTTATAATTCTTATCTTCTTTTCTAACAAACCAGACGGCCTGTCGAACCAAACGCCATTATAGAGTTTTAATAGTTCATCCAATGAGCTTGTGCTGCTTGTTTAAAAAATTCCGATGAAATTCGATTTAATCTAGGTGCTTTCCCATTTTTTACTTTTTGGAGGACAATTTGCAATTCATGAGCTGTAAAGGGGTTATCTAGATTTTCAACGAACACATAGGGTGCGGCATAAAATGTAAATCGCTGTCACCACCAAACAGATTTGCAAAATATTCCACCCACTCATTAGCTGTAATAGATCCGCTTGAGTAGGAATCCTTTTTCTTAAAACTCTTGATTGTATCCCAGAAATCTTTTCATCATTGTTGCACTTCTATTTCCTACTCTTTATTTTTAAACATTTTATCTTTCATAAATAAATTTGTCTTATGTTCAATTCCAGCATGTTATTTCAAAGGCAAAAACTGAATTTCACAAATCTGACAGAAATACAATACTTTCTCTGAGAGCAATAAAACAAGAAAATCACGTATTCGAAATATTTATATCATTAACAAATTCGTATTTTCGAAATTAAAGAGCTACTTATGGATTGGTTGCAAAAATTCGGGCAACTGATGAATTTCTTTGGAGAGTGATGATATTTTAAAACATAAGTGTTCCCTGTTGTTATTTATTTGTTCAAAAATCCAAAAGATGCCGGTTTTAGAAACAACAATGAAAAGTGGATATTTTAGTAGTAAGTATCATCACTGAGCTTACACTCACCTTTCATACTCAAGCACACATACAGACATACTTTTACTAACCACAATCATATTGTCTAGCCAGTTCTATTAATTCACTCAACACATAAGCATTATTAGAAAATATAATATCTTCATAACGGAAAGGGGCCTCCAAATATTTGTATACAATTTGGGGAGGGTCTGATATTAATTTTATGTAAGTAGGCACCACAAATGGCATGGTTTGATCTCAGTCTATTAATCGCATAATTGTATATTTGTTCAGACCCAGCTCTTTGAACCATGGTTGTCTGGGTAATTTCGTAATCATCATTTAGAAAAATTATCCTTTTAATTTAATTTCATATTCTAATTGCCAGATATGGAGCATTCTACTAGTAATGTGGTTTTTAAATTCGGAGGGGGTTAATTTTATATTTGCGGCCAGTCCAGTTTTAGTCGCTTCTTTAGCTATCCTGTCCACGATTTCATTATCTTTAACGCCGCAATGTCCTCTAACCTAGACAAAAACCACAGATATTCCCCTTTCCGTTAAAAGAGTCATTAAATGCAGTATTTCTATAAATAAATGGTCCAAGTTAGGATATTTACTCAACTTGGCTAGTTTATTTAATACACTTTGGCTATCACTCACTATTATATATTGGTTATTATTACATAGTTTGAGAATATACTTAAGTGCCATTATAATAGCTACGGTTTCTGCAGTGTAGATAGAGGCATACTGGTTTAGCTGCGCTAATTCACAAAATTTCCGTTGGGGATCATAAAAGGCACACCCTACTTTATTATCCAACTTGGAACCATCAGTAGATATTCTATAATTTTGCTGCCAATTTCGTTCTATATATTCCTCAAACACAGAGTTCCTCCATTTTTGGGGTATTGCTCTGAGATCCACAGATTCATGAGTATTAATATTACAGTAAATATATTTGTACTCAGTGGAATATATAGGAAGAATATCGCTTGAATATACGAGTTTTCTGAATTGTGAAGTGTATATGAGACTGTCAGTAAAAATAGGTGCATCTTCTTCCAAAGGAGTGTGTCAATACTTTTTCATTTAATACGCTAATTTGTGTATACAACTTGCTATTTCTGCTCATTAATTTTATTACATATCTATCAAAAATAATCTGCATTCTATGCCTTATTGGGGTTTCACAAGCTTCTGCATATAAAATATCTATTGGTGTACTGTTTAGAAATACCAAGCATAGCCTTAGACACTTATTTTGTAATATTTCTAATGGCCGCAAAACTGTCTTTTTGGCTTGTCCATATAGGAAACATCCAAAATCTAATATCGCCCTTATGGTGGCTCTGTAATACAATAAAGAAATTCCTGGATCGGCGCCCCAATTTTTATGACATACGGCTCTTAAAATGTTCATGTATTTTCCAATTTTGGCTTCTATATTTTTAACATGAGTTTTTCAGTTAAGAGTTTTGTCCATTATTAAACCTAGAAATTTAGCTGATGTTTTACAAGGAAACTTACAGCCGCTTAGATATAGCTCATTGGAGATATTTAACCTACGTTTCCTCGTAAACGGGACTAAACTTGATTTTGCTTCAGATATGGATAGGCCGTTTTTAATCGTCCATGGCTATAATTTTTTTACAGCTGTTTTAAGTTCTTGTATACACTCTTCAACAGATTTCTTTGTTACATAGATACAAACGTCGTCTGCGTACTGTAGCAGTTTTAATAACGTTTCCATGTTTTCTAAATCTTTAACTTATACGGCCTATAATATCGGGGCCAAAATGCTCCCTTGAGGCAGTCCAATTGATGTTAATAGTGGCCCTTCTACTTTGTCGTTTAATTTTACATATATGTTTCTATTTGAAATTAAATCAATAATATTTTTTATAAATTTGATGGGAATGTTTTGAATTTTCATTTTCAGCCAAAATTGGAAGTTGAACGTTATGGTACGCAGAAGTAAAATCTAAAAACAAAGTTAAAGTTACTTTATTTGTGATAAATCCTAAGAATAAAGATTTTCCCTTTCTAAACCCAAACTGGCTCTCTAGTAACATTTTATTATGTTCTAGCCACCACTCTAATCTATTCTTAATCATTCTTTCGAGTGTTTTCATTATAGAAGAAAGTGCTATGGGGCAATAAGATTCACACTGGTGTCTATTTTTATTGGGTTTCAATATAGGAGTAATTAAATAATTTTTCCATTCGCTAGGAAATTCCCCTCTCGTCCACATATCATTGTACAGTGTCAATAATACTAATTTTGCGGGGGCCGGAAGATTTTCTATCATAGGGTAGTATATATTATCCATCCCCGGGGCTGTATTTGAATGTTGCTTAATAGCCTTATTTAATTCATTTATGGTAAAAGGTTGCACTAGTATATGAGAAGGCTCGTTATTAATTCTATTATAATCTTCATATTCTATTTTATTTTGAACGAAAGGGGGTGCCAATTTATTTATAAAATCGACGTACCAGTCGCCCTGAACTAGTGGTATATTACTATTTTCTGGTTTTGATAACAATTTAAAATTTCTCCATATATCACCAATTGGTGTGCTTTTATTTAATTTCCCGCAAATTTCTCTTCAATGAGCTCTTTTACAATTTTTAATTATTTATTTAGTTAAAGCAGTTTGTTGTTTATATTTTAAAAAATTTGCATAATTAGGATTCTGCACATACTGTTTAAAGTTTAGTTTTCTTTTATTTATGCCTCTTTATATTCATCATTCCACCAGTTATAACATTTACTCCCATTAACATTTTTGTATTTTGGAACTGAATTTTCATTAGCTGAGTTCAGGGCAGAGATGAAATCTGTAAAGCTATTAATAGTATATAAGTATGAATAGTTTCATACTTTAATAGCTATATAAGTATGAATAGTTTCATTCATACTTTATTCGAAAGAATCCCTGTCTGCTTTTTTAATATTCCATGTACGCAAGTGTTGTCTACTTATTGCACTTATTATTTTATTGCTTGATTCGATAATAATCGGTATATGATTGGAACCCATGGAATCATCTAGAAGGGACCAATTAAATAAAGGGGCCAGCTGTGGAGAGCAAATAGTTATGTCTATGGCCGATTCATTAACTTGATTTATATTTTTAACTAAAGTTGGAAGCCCAGTGTTTAAATAGATCAAATTGTTATCATGTATTATTTCTAATAAAGAGCGGCCTTTGGCCTCTGTAAAAGTAGATCCAAAAACTTGGTTGTGTACATTAAAGTCGCCTCCTAGGATAAAAGGAGGAGGAATGCTTTTGATAAACTTATCCCATTCTACACAACTGACGCTGTTCTTTGGACTATTATAAACTGAAATAAGTGATAATGCTTTTTATTTTGTAAATCTGGTAAAGAGATTTCCACGGCCATCAATTCGTTTATTTTATATAAATATTTAATTTCGGTAAAACCTATTTTATTATTAATTAATATTGCTGTACCCGCTTTTCCGTCAATCGTATCGTTTCTCACTATATTGTAGCCAGTAAACTTGACTACAGAGTTAGGTTTAAATCAAGTTTCACTCAATAAAGCTACATTAACTTTTTCTTTGTGTAGACAGATTTCCAGACTTCCTTTATTTGCAATTGCAGATCTGACATACTAGTTAATTTATCATTTCCCATTTTTTTTTTGGAAAATAAATAAATAAATAATATATACACGTACAATAAAATACAATTTACAACCTAAAATAAAATTTATTTACACATTGTGCTATACACATTCATTTTCACTCTACTTATATACATAAAACTCAAATATATATATATACACACACACACACATACACACACACACACACATATATATAGGCACACGTACGCACGTGCACACATTCATACCTACGCTAAAAACAGACGTATGTACAGACAGCATAATTACAAACATACACACACATTTATGTATACACACATGCACACAAGTAACATGAACTAGTGTGATACTAGTTAAGTACAGTGTTTAAGTTAAATTATTTCAAAAAATAAAAGTCTTACATATCTCTTACATCGCTTCATTTAACTTTTTTAGTCTATCTTTAATTATGGATTTTAGTTTATCTTCCGGTATAACTTTTAGTTCGTTTGAGTTTATACTCTTTAATATAGAGTTCATCGCTTCAAACATAATTTCCAGATCGTTCAGCACTCAGTGGTTTTAGAACCTTCTGAGTTTCTGTGGGTTTATAGGGACTAGGGATTCTTTATAGGGATCAAGCCACCAGGTACATTTTTCTCCATTCCCTGACTGAATAGTTTTTATTTATTTCTTTTTGATCATAGTTCGCAGAATCTCTTCTAAATCTCTTTGTGGCCCTTTTCACCGTTATCTGGAAGCATATTGTCTATTGGGGTAAGATGTTTTATTGAAAAGAGGGAATTCTTTCAAATCGTTGAGTGTAGGAATATCTTTACCAGCTAATGCTGAGAACGAATTGTTGTTTTCAAAAAATTCCTAGCCTCCATATACGGTTAATTTCGGTTTAATTGTTTTTTTTTTTAAAACGAGGGCACAGATCGTGAGAAGCTGAATGACTAGTACTTCCACAATTTATACATTTGGTATCTGTATTATTACATGCGCTAGATTCATGATTTTCCCCACATTTTTCACACCTAATATGCTCCTTTGCATTGGTCTTGAAAATGTCCATACCTCAAACATTGTTTACATTGTACTACCCTTTGAATATAATTGTGAACTTCACATCTTACGTAATGTATATATGTATACATATTGAGGTATGTGCTGGCCCCTTACTGTGATTAGTACAGACTGAGTAGGTATAAATTTAATTTCATTTGTTTCTCTGTCTGTTACCCTTCGCTTTAATCGTCTTAAATCCAATATTTCATATTGATGCCCCAAAGAACCCCTAATAACCTCTTTAATTTCATCGTCGCTTAATTAAGTGTCTATCCCTCTTATTACAGCTCTCCTTTGTAATAAGTATCTGGGGATATATGCCTTAAATTCTTTTTCTTTCAGAACAACAGATTTAATAAGTTTGTTGGCAGAAACCCTATTATTCAATTCGATTCTTATTATGTTTATTCCCAATTTTTTAATTGAATCAATATTGTTTGCAATTTCAGGATGATTTACATATAACAATTTCCCAATAGACATTGGATGAATCCTGGAAATTCCCTTTTTCTCTTTGTTTAGACTTTCTATAATAACATAATATGGCCCGAAATCCTCATATCGATATTCCATAGGAATACTTAACACATCCAATTCATTATTTTTCCCAACGTTTAAGTTCAGTTCAAGCCCTTTATCAATTCCCTTAGCCCCTTCATTTTCCATCTCAATGTCTGGCGGAACCCCTACCTGCCCCCTACTGTTGTCTGTCATATTAAATTAAAGAAAAATGAATAAATAAAATTATTCCAATTAGGAAAGAAATAAAAGAAAGTAAAATAATAATAATAGATAATAAAATACGTTACTATTACCTAAAAAGTAATTACAAATACGAAATAAAAAGGTACTTCTTTTTTAAAAAATAAAAAAATAAAATAAAATAAACTTAAACTTTTGAAGAAAACAAAAAAGAAAATCACTGTTCAATAATAATAATAATCAAATAAATAAGAGAAATAAATTAAATGGTCTAGTCCAACCTTTAATAAAAATAAAAATATCCCTGAAACGAAAAAGGAAAGAAAAAAAGTAAAAGGGAAAAGAAAATATGAGGAAAGAAACTGAATAAAATGTAAGTAACAGTCTGTATATCACAGCCACAGTGAACTTCGATCCGCACTCTACGGTTGCTATTCACAGACTGTTTTTTGAAGATGGTATGCCTCTTGCCATTTTCAAAAAATCATGGATCATCGTGCTGATCCAGGATACATCTTGGATGAGGGTAGCCTCTACATTTGATCACAATATTATAAATTTTTGCCTTTTGATGTTATTACATTTTGAAATTTATTTATGGCTTATTTGTTTTGCTAACTCCTTATTATATTTTCGTAATTTTCGTTCTCTAACTGCTTTATGATGGAAGTATTGCAATAGCGTCAAATTTTCGCCATTGAGTTGAATCCTCTGAATCCGAAAAAGTGGTTTTTAGAAAATGTGTTTATGCGCGAGCGCATATGTGTATATGTGTGTGAACAGCATAGCTACATAAAGAAACATAGAAGAAAATTCAAAGTTGCTATTCCGTTTAGATATCACCATGAGATTCGACTAGTAAGTTGTCTGTCAAAATTGTTCAACCTGAAGTACCACTTTACTGAATGTTTTTATTTTTTTATTTTTTTGCGGTTTTCTCGAAAATGGCTCCTTTCTTTTACTACAATTTACAAAGTTATTTGATTAATTTTCCTCAAACTTATAATTTTTTAAATGTTTGTCATCAGTTTTATATCAATTTGGAGTATCCAAACTTAATAAAATGACTTTATTGTTCCCCCCAAATGAATTTTCTCTGAAAAAAGTTTCAAACGGAAGTTATAGGTCTTTGTATTCATAAGTTGCTATATTAAATTTAAAGAAATCCGTCGGTGTTTTTATAGAGAAAAACGCAGAAAACTGGAAAAAACTATTCAGTAAAAACCTGATTCCGAACAACTGATTTTCTTCAAACTCGGAATTTGGTAACACATCTAATTCTACTTAATACTATTCATGATAGAATTATATAATAACCGGAAAATAAAGAAAATATAACCTCACCTCTCCGTCAAAAACGATTTCCCAGTGAAACGTTTCAAAAAAAAAAAAAAGTATAACTTTTAATGTGTGTAGCTGATATAAATTTCAAGAAAATCATCGGATCCATTTTTGAGAAAATAAAAAAAAGTGAAGAAAACCATTCAGTAAATTGGTGCTTCCGGGTGAGCAATTTTGACAGCTAACTTACTGTCCATTGACCATTTTCTATAAATCACTATTTTGGACTCAGGGGACCTCACAACGTGAATTTCCTCGAAAACTTTATATCGAAAATTCGACATGATTACAATCCTTCCTCTTACTAGGAGTAAGAAAAAGTAATAAAAAAGTAATAATAGCTTTCTATATAGAGATCAGAGACATTTTCCATGATAGCCTACTTCTTTTTGTGGACATCGGCCGGTTTCGGGCGTGCACCCATCATTAGGATGCGTTTGTCAAACACAGACATGCACAGAACTAATTCAGTTTATACACTCGCTTTCCAGCTCTGCATAACCAACCATAACAACAACTTAAAATTTGTTTAATTGAAACAAAACAGCACTGAAAACCCTTGAGTTGCCGGATTGAGACGCATTAGAGGTTTCCTAAACCCGACTTTACGCCCATGTTGCAATGAGCCTCCTCAGAGTCGTTACACCTCGAAATCCAATAAAGCCAAATACATGTTGAAGTACCTAAAGAAATCACATCCAGTTGGCTAAAAGGCGAGAGTTCAGTAACTATGTGTATGTTAAAAAAATGTACGCAATATAAAATTGGAAGTTTTTGAATTCCATTTTCAGAATATCCAAATATATTTTTAAAGAAGGTAATAGAAATGTAAATACGTATATCAGTATTATTCATTTCACTATTGTAAATAATGGAAAATCTAAAAAGTTAAATTTACACTTAACAAAGGCGATTAAATCAATTAATTACAATAATTATAAAAGACATGAAATAACTTGATAATTAATATTTTGATAAATAATGCTGTACAGGTGTACAGGCTGTGAGCCGTTTCAAAAATCCTTCGAAACTCTTTTCTCAAAATATTGTACTTATGAATAGGAAACATGTTTAATTAGTGAGGGAAATTTTAAATCTATAGCCCACATACACACTCGTATCACTCGTATCTATTGGCTCTTATTTCGTAGACAATACACGCTACAAGGTTTCAGTAGAAGTTGTGATTGGTTCCGCAGAGCTGCAAAGCACCGTGTTAGCCTGCTTCTTTTTGTGTTCATCAATGGGTTTCAGTCGTTCGCCCATCATCAGGATGTATTTGTCAAAACTGGGTTAACATAGAGTTACACAGAGCAAATTTAGTTGATACACACTAATGATTAATACATAGTTATATTAAAACTGAATTTTATACGTTTTTCTTAAGGTTTTTCTTTGTTGTTTTCCTTTATTGTCTGCCACTGAAATCTGTGTAACAAATCCATCAATGGAATTGTAATTATTAATTAAGTTAATTACAGTTAATTCAATACATCTTAATGTTTTTATTTATCGATTACAGGAATTACTTTTAATTATAATTAACTAGAAATGAAATGTACCATTAGGTTCACTGACAAATTGTTTAGAAGTTTTTTAATTTTCTAATATAAAATAATGACATGCGGCCTCTACACGGTCAATAATATTGTCAATATCAGTATTGACAATATAACCATTAACACTCGTGCTAACCAATCACAAACTTCGTTTCTTCAATAATATTGATCGTGCAAGGTAATGAAGTATTGTGATTGGTTAGCACGAGTATTGATGGTTATATTGTCAATACTGATATTGACAATAATATTGACCGTGTAGAGGCCGCTTTACAACCGAAATACTACTCTTCTCAGCTGTCTCAGTATGAAAATGAAAGTATTGATTATTTAAAATGATTTTTTATGCAATATGAAGAATTTTTTTAAAAAAAATAGGCACTGTTTTAGAACAAATTATATATATGAAATGAAGATCTCAGGCTGTATTGAACATTTATTAATTGAATGTGTGCAATGGATATTAATTTTGAATTTAAATAAAGATAAAATTTAAGTTATCATTAGAATCTTACTGTTAACTCCATTAATTCTAGAAGAAACCTTCCAAAAGAAATAACATCGTCTCTATTCACTTGAGAAATGGAGTAAATAAAGTAAATTTTAGAGAACTATTACGAAACAGTGCTACTAAATCGCTTATACGTTCAAAATTACTTTCCTCAGTAGTTTACAATAAGAATTAAACTAATTAAATGCTTAATGACCTCAGAAGTTGATGCGTCCAGAAAAATATATTATTAAACCTAAAATGTCAACAGTTTACTATGAACATATATCACCATATATCACACATAAATTCGCCTAGTCTTTTTTGATTTAGAAACTGAAATTAACAATTGGTTGAATCTTTTTTTTTTTAAGACGTTTCTTCTTTAATAAGTAAAGCAAACAAAAAAAAAGAAATAGAAATCATTATTTCACTTGGAAAAGTATTATGAAGTTTTAGTTTATATAATTGCTTGTAGATAACAGCACCTACCAAGAAATTCGAACTTTAGTTTTAAAAGCGGCCACCAGACACCAACACTTACCGGGAATTATTCTTTTGTTGGCCATATTATATACCAAATGTTTACAAATATTGCCACTAGATGTCTCTACTTTTAGAAATTTACAAAATTAAATCGCAACTTTTGTTAAATATCACGATTTCTATTAGGAGTTCAGACTGTCATAGGAGCTCAAAACCTATTATATTCATCAATATAAAAATAGTTAAGTTAGGTTAAGCCAATCAACAATTTGCTTGTTTTTATTTTAAGTTTCCCATTAAGTGCTGTAACCTGACGGTCATTTTGGATATATTTGTTTTTTTCTTTCAGTGTCATTTTTACTTTCTCTTACTCCTAGTCCTAGTAAACTAGTAAGTTCTTGTTCATACAATAAAATATCGATTTCATAATTCCCATTCTCTTCAGGTGAAGATATCCCAATAACAGAAAAGATGGGGACAACTTTGTTTCTTTATCGCGCAACTCCCTTGCATGTGGGAACTCACCTGCAGAGCACTACTTGTGAACCATAAAATCAGTCATATTCAGCCTAGAAAAATGCAAGAACTGTCTCTTTGCTCCAAGATCGTTTGAAATTCCCAGACCGCTACACCAGATTGTGAAAAATAAGATGATAACAATTACCTCAACAGGTAATCTTGAAATAGGAACACTATCAATACCGCAGGATCCACCGAATTGGCAGTCAACATATCCATTTATTAAAAAGCCAATATTGTTCCATGACTTCGTGATGAAATGAGGAAAGAAAAAACATTCTATGTGTTGGTAACAAAATTTTTACAAGTTCTTGTTCTTGGTTTTCTTTATTTACACTCTTTAACTGATTGTTTGACTTTTTCTGAATTCAAAATTTCTACTTGAACTTGTAAATTAAAATTTAAGTAATTCCTATTTCTTTTCAGGCGGGTTTAACTCCCGCCTTAGAGCGGGAGTTAATCCCGTTTTCTATTGTAAAATAATGGTTTTATTTTTTGTATACAAATGAGACAGAACTATATATTTCTTTGTGTTCAGTTGTATACAAGAATATATATATATATATATATGTGTGTGTGTGTGTGTGCGTGTGTGTGTGTGTGTGTGTGTGTGTGTGGTGATGCGTCTAATTCGTTTTTGTTTACACTCAAGTAAACATATACAGTATAGTGCTGTCAGACGGTTATCGTATGTTCATATTTATTCAATACAAATAATTGGTCATAACATAGTGAATGGCTTTTATTAAATTTCCTGAAGGATATAACAATTCCTCAAATAGCAGATCTTAAATTAAAGCTTGTTTCAATGAAGCTGAATACTTTTCTCTTTTAGCCGGAAGCTAGGCTGGATAGTGTTCTGAAGCCCATTCTTCCTACTCCACCACACCTTTCTAAAACAATATTATTTAATAAACATTATTAACTGCTGCTATACAGTTTATGCTGTATCGCGTGAATAAAAAATAAATAATAACTTTGAATTGGAATAAAATGAGAATTACGCAATAAATATTTCGGCTTATCAATGCTCAGAAAAAGAGTTCTTCACATGCCTCACCCTCTTGTAAATAAAAATCAGTATACAATTAGAAGAGTTGTCTATTAGTTCGATAATTATGTTATGATTTGATAGAAATGGGAGATTTTGTACTTTTTTTTAAATATAACCCTTTTGATGATCTTACATTTCATGCATCTTTGTATTTAAACGTGCTTGCTTAATTAGGGCATCTTCTGTATCTGAAGTCATCACGCCTGACTTCAGATACAGAAAAATAACTTCATACAGATTTTCTACAAAACATGTTTAAGAGAATTGCTTTGATTACTTTAATTCCTTAAATTATTTAAACTCATTTAAATATTCCTAATAATGTAACTTTTTTTTTGTATTTGTTAAAATTTCATGCAAAACACCAACATTTGATCTAGATGATTAAAACACTCATTTAAATCCAAATGAAAAGCACAGACATTACATTTTTTTTAATAAAGTGTGATTAATAGATATAGTAAAAAAAAAAATGGATGAACTAACATTTCTTGTATACAAATGAGGCGATGCTATTATTATTTATATTTTTTTGTGGGGTGGGAAACCCTACGCTACCCAATGCGTCACTGGGCCCATATAGCTACCCCAAGAAAAACAACAAGAAACCTGGTCTAGAACAAAAATTCAGACCCGGATCTAATCCATCTAAGATTCACCGACTAAATCGGACAATAACCTTAAGCGGAAATAGCCCAAGCTCTTCCACAGACATGCTATTCCGACCAAAGGTCCTGAAGCTAATTTCCTCATAATCCAGGCACTCAGTCACAAGATGGATGCGTGTTTCCCCTCTGTCCCACAGACTAAGAAATGGATCCGCCATGAGCCCCATTATGGAGCGATGTCTCCTTAAACCACAATGCCCAGTAAGAGATCCAACCAGATGCCTGAGAGCGCTCCGTGAAAAACAAAGCTACGCCTCACTAATGGCTTTGTCCGGAACTCCGATGAGCATTTTGGACTGTGGAAAACCACTGAGCTCGTCCATAAGGATGAATGTTGTGAAGCTGTCCATGTCTGGAAGCCTGACAGATATATGCCAGAAGACACGCCAACATCAGGCTCAGGACCAATGAAAGGAAGAGAGGCGCCTAATTTGGCAAACCTATCATCTTCCTCATTCCCAAAAATCCCCATGTGACCTTGCTCCCAGACTAGAAGCACATCCTTCAGAGAAGAAAGCTCTTCCAGTCTTTTATAACATTCTAACTCCAACCTGGAAGTGAAGACACATGAACTCAGCGCCTTCAGCGCAGCCTGGCTGTCCGAGCAGATACAAACCTTTTATGTTAGTGTCATGTACCCTCTCATCCAAGGCACAAAAAAGAATAGCATAAACCTCAGTCTGAAAGGCCGTGGTCCATTTACCAAGAGATACTGCCAAATGATCTCCGGTCTCAAAATAGACCGCAGCTGCACATCTACCATCCATTCTGGAACCGTCCGTGTAACACCGGAAGGAATTATCAAGTATCATGCCAGACGGACCCAATCTTGACCAATCTTCCCTAGAGGGTAACTGACACTGTAAGAATGCTCGAAAACAAAAGTCTTCAACATTCTATCAGAAGGAAAACCTGTAACAGGAACCTTCAAAAGCATCTCGAGACAAGCCAAGCGTAGAATATCCTCAAGTTGCAGTCTAGCGGATCTTATCTCAATGCGACGACACCACACCACAGCCGCATATAACAACCTAGGTTTAATAACCATACCATAAATCCAAAACATCATATTGGAAGTAATCCCCTAATTTTTACCTACGATTCTTCGACATTGCCAGAAGGAAATAATTGCCTGTTGATGCTGTGCCTTAACATGTTCTGACCAATTTAATTTACTGTCAAGAACCACCCCAAGAAACTTCACCGGTTTGCAATCTGAACAGAAGTTCCTAATAACCTAGGAGGTTTAAATGCTTCGATCTTCCTCCTATTAGTAAATAAAATCACTTGGGTCATGCGGGGATTAATTGAAAGACCCTTATCCTGAGTCCAATCATATACCATGTTGAGGGCACTTTGCATTAAGTCTAAGATAGTAGTCAGACATCGCCCCATCAATAAAGTAACACCATCATGGGCATATGCCTGTACATAAAATCACGATGAATTCATCCTGGTTAATAGTTCATCCATGACAGCATACCATAGCTTTGGTGAGAGACAACCAACTTGAGAAACCCTCTCCCCGCTCCCACAACCAGAGTGCGCATGCCTATAGAAGCCTGTATAACTCTACTCCTTAAATAAATTCCTATCCAGTTAATTAAAACTGGTTGTATACGTTTCCGACCTAGGGAATCTTCTGTCAAATAGGGGATACTCTGTCAAATGCCCCTTAAACATCAAAGAAGCACCCTAAAGCATATTTCTTTGTCTCTAGAGGAGATTCTATCCCACCGACCAGACACTGCAAAGCAGTCTCTATCGATTTTCCTACTGTATAGGCATGTTGGTTTGGATGGAGTGGATATCCTTCAAAGGACTATAAGTAATGTACCTATCCACCAAACTTTCCAAAGTTTTTAGAAGGAAAGATATAAGACTTATAGGTCTAAATGCCTTATAGGTCAGAGTAGCCACTTCTTCCTGATTTAGGAATAAAGACCACCCTAACTTCCCTCCAAAATGTTGGCACATAACCAAGCGGGCAGACGCTAAGTATTTCTTTATGTTCAGTTGCATACAAGAATGTAGTAGATAATTAAAGTGTTGATGCGTCTAATTCGTTTTTGTTTAAACTCAAGTAAACATATAGTTTGGTGCTGTAACACGGTTTTCGTATGTTCTTATTTATTCAATACAAGTGCTTACAATAATATAAATTGTTCATAACTTAGTGAGTGGCTTTTATTAAATTTCCTGAAGGCTTTAATTCCTCAAGCAGCAGATCATAATTAAAGCTTGTTTCAATGAAGCTGAATGCTTTTCTCTTAGCCGGAAGCAAGGCTGGATAATGTTTTGTAGCCAATTCTACTTTCTTCATCACACACTTCTAAAACAATATTATTTCGTCAATAAAAAATAAATAATAACTTTGAATTGGGATAAAATTACATAAATATTCCGGCTTATCAATGCTCAGAAAAAGAGTTGTCCACATGCCCTACCTTCTTGTAAATAAAAATCAGTATACATTAGAAGAGTTGCCCATTTTCGATAGTTATATTATGATTTGATAGAAATGGGAGATTTTTGTATTTAATATTTTTAAATATAACCCCTTGGTGACCTTACATTTCATGCATGTTTGTATTAAAACGTGCTTGCTTAATTAATTAGGGCATCTTCTTTATATGAAGTCATCACGCTATAGACTTTTTACAAACCATGTTTGAGATAAGAGAATTGCTTTGATTATTTTAATTCAATAAATTAATTTAACTCTTTTAAATATTCTTAAAATGATACTTTTTTCATTTTCAAAATTTCATGCAAAACAATCATTTAAATCCAAATGAATAGCATATGAAAAGCAAAGCATTTTATTTAATAAAGTGTGATTGATAGATATAGTTAACAAACAAACAAAACAAAAAAATTGAAGCATGTACTTTAACAAAAATTCATTACTCTGAATTGGTTGAAAATGGGATAGATATATGTTATGTTACAATGCCTAGGCATTTCATATATTACCTGAAGACGTTAGGCAATGGGCATTTCATACAAAATCAGACAAAGTTATCTTCCCTTTAGCGATTACATCATTTTCGTGAGGTTATGTGTTCAGACTTGAAATATCAAACATTTTTGTGTACTCTAACTCTATAATTTTTAAACACATGAATCTGACCAAACACATCTTCGTAAATCGTAAATTCCCATCATCGATCCTTTATTAAGCTTCATAAACTCCCTGGTAATAAGTAGTCAAGGTAAATCGCAAACCGCCACCCTCTTTTATCTTCTCGCTATTAGGCGGAGCGATAGCGAAGCGACGACAGAGTGTAGACTGGCTTGGAAGCGACAAAGCGATGTCGTCTCTCCCCCATTGCTTGAGAATCTTAAAGGTTTCAGAAATATACACACATCTCATCGAAACCGAGACCTGTCGATGTTTTGTCACTTGTCCGTAGAGGGGTAATTCATTTATATTTACCTATGTGATATTAAATATACCTATGAGCGAAGGAAAAGCCAGTGATCACATACACAGGGACTACATAGTACGTTTACAGTGCTGGTCAAGTTTTTAGCATTCAGCGGAACCGAGAATGCTCAGCAACAGAGAAAAATAGTATCCTCGGAACGCTTTGCTTTGGGTCCCTTTGGTTCTCCCTCCGTGATTGCTTTTCCTTAAACGGAGGGAGCGATGAGGGGAAAGTAGCAAATTTAAGTTATTTTCTAATTGAAAAATACTAACAAAACTTAAATAATCTTAAAGAGCACAAGTATTGCATGGATTAATATTATTTATATAAAATATTTTATAGATCTTGAAAGAAAATATAATATGATATCTGATTACTAATAATATCATTCAAAAGGCTACAAATAGCATTCCTTCGGTAAAATGTAGCAGTAATAGCTATGGCATAATTATATATAGGCATTACTAAATATAGTTTTTTCATTCCATATTTTGCATTAGACGACGTAGACCTTCTATAGAATGCCTAAGCAGTATATAGAATACCTAGCCCAAATATGATATAAAAAAATATTTCTTACTTTGCCTGAAGTAGGTAAGTGAAATGCCTAGGCATTCTATACAATACCTGAGATTCATACTTTGCCAACAACATATATATAAGGTCGCTTATTTTTGCATATCAGTTATACTAAACCAAAATTTTTTATCATGTCACAAATCAACCCATTATAAAATATGAAGTTAGTAGTATCGTAACATCACATAATGTTAATAAAATAATATATATTATTTTACTTGTTAATGTAATATAAAATTACCTGATAATTCCGATTTGGCAAAAAGGTTAATATATCAACCCCTAAATATTTAACATTAATTACAATTAAAATAAATAAATAAACAATAACCACAGATTTAAATAAAAATAAAGTATTGCATTCCAGACAACATGTTAATCGCAAATCATGCTCTGATCACGTTAAACTTGATTATCAAAAATATTAGCCACAACATAAGCTAGCCATTGTTCCTGAACCGATGCCAAATGATAACTTATCTTCCTCTCTTTCACATATTTCTAAAACAATAAAAATACCATCAGTTAATAAGTTTACGATGTTAACTTTATAAAGATATGATAGTTACGATTAATTCATAAAACAAATATTAGGTAGTATTGCATTGAAGGGTACAAAAATGTTATTAATAACAAAAAGATTCATTGTTACGATGTCGTTGACCAAAATGAAACAGGGTATTAGAAAAATAATCTCTGATGCTTTATCTATAGTCAGTTGGATATTTTTAGTCATTAGTCTAACCTTTTTTTTTTGCGTTCCGTACAGCTGAGTAAGATACTTTGTAGAATTAGTACTTCTCTATTGTTTAACAATAGTCATAATTGTTCCTTGTGGTTAGTTCTAATTGTAATCCATAAAATTAATCGAAATCACTCAAATAATCTTTTAAAATTCAGTATATGGTTATCACATATTTGTGATTACAGAGGCTTACATTTCAATATTTTTGTTAGGAAGGAAGATTTATACGTTCAATGCGATGCGCTAAAGGGAAGAGTGTGGGATGACCTTATGGATACAACCCGTATAAAAATGATAATAGTGCCCAAGGATGTGATCTGGTTGGAATTAGAGATATTTAGGACACTCGATGGCTTTAAATGGTTGCTTAATTTCTGCGGTTACATTCAAGAACAGCGCAATAGCCAACAGTTACCTGAGGCCAACATGTCGCATTTTTGATCCACGGAGTGATCAAAGTCTTGTATCTAGTTCTGAAGAATCAAGCGTCTCTAGTTTCAGATTAAGTGGATTATTTAAAAGTCAGTCTGAAGAGCTGGGACAGTACTACAATCTATCCTCGAATGCTCGCTAGTGCATTGGATGCACAATAAATTCAGGCGACTGAAATTTCAGTAAAGAAGAAATTACAGGTAAAGAAGCTGTAAAACTTTATTAATAGCCTAGGTTTACTGTAAAACTGTCGCAATGAAGCTAGACGCTAGTTGGATGATAGTACGCTACTGCATGCTCAAAAAGCACACACTTTGAAAGAAGAAATAAGCATGCGGCTTTTTGAAGTGGGAAAGTTGTCTAGACTTTCCTGATAAAAAATAGGGCTGGAGATTTGCATTAAACAACCTGGTCCTACAATGCCCATTAGAACCTCGCTGATAGGTGTAATTATTCCTACTTTTTTGTAGTTAACGCACTTTTAATAATTTCGGTTTTGATTCCACGTAGGGAGGATTACTTTTTGTAGTCATAATGCTCCATTTAACTTTACATTTTGTGATGGCAGCAACACCAAGCGCTGCACGAAGTTGGTCAATAAATTGTCGAAACCGATGATTGTGTAATGTATTCATTCTACTGTGCAGTACATTGAAATTAGCCTTATTCATGTAAATCTAATATAAAAATCTTGTTTACCATGATACTCAAGTCCTTCTTGAGTGAGTTCTTCCTTCGTACGGTTCGACAGTACAAAAGTTCCATTTTCTTGTATGTATAATGAACAATTCACTGAAAATAAGAACCTTGTAGTCATTAAACATTTTAGATCGACTTATAAATAATTCCGTTTCCTAGAATAGAATTGCAATGATGTAATACCAGTAAGTAATGATATGGACCAGGCCGATAAAGTAAAGCGGGCGAAAGAAAATGTTTATAAGAAATGTTTTGGTTTCCATAAAGAAAAGTTACTCGAGGAGTATGGTGAAAGCGAATTTATATATGTGGATTATTGTTTGGATACGATTCCTACTCTTCCACCTTAGTTATTCGTCAAGATCGGTATAGAACTATCACATCTGACTACTCAGGCAGAATCTACACTAGTGGATTCTCTAGGGATTTTAAGCTCTCATATCTATGGACGGTAGCCTTTGGCTAGAATTATTACACTGAACGATGCATTTGTGAAATTTGAAGATAATTTTTTTAATCTATATTGAATGTTTAATAATCTATATATATAGTTTTAAAAGTATTCTATTTTAAAGGTTAATGTTAATATCCTCAGCTGACTGGTCAGAAAGTTGTGTGTTCGCATCGCAATATAGTTGTGCAGCCCTACTTTTAGATGTAAAGTGTTGTTTGTGTCATGCAATGAGTCAATTAAGTCTTTTGAAATAAACAAATCTCTTATTCTCATCCAAGCATACGTCGGAACAAAGTAATAAATAGCTCTGATTTCAAACTACATTACAAGATTATTGAAGTTTGAATAGGTGAAAAATGCGTTAAAAAAACTAGCAAGTGTATAATCAAGGAGCATATAGATGAAATCAGACTCATGCCGTGATGATAAAATCCAAAACAGTTTTTGATCAAACTTTGATGGTCTGGTTGCTGCTGCAGGACGTATAAATCTGAATATATTATTAGACTGCGGAAAATGCTGCAACAATCTCTCAACTCTAATGCAGCAAAACTTTTCTACCAGAAGCTCAATTTTTGAGGGTCTATTGTATAGGATTATATTTTTAATCCAGTGCCTATTAAGTTGAACATTATGTGATCCATTTTTGGTCTCTTTTATACTATTATTACTATAAAAAAAGGATAAGCAATCAAATTCATTCATACAGATGAAATTTTGTCAACCATTTTTGTACTTATAGTTAATTGTGATTTCATGATTACAAAATGTTGTATTTTTTATTCAATTACTCCCGCTAAAAGTAAGTATTAAAGTAGTTCCATGGCGTCAAATTTTCGAAAATATGTTTTCACCGTAAATACATGTTTCGAGGCCCCCCTGAGTACCAAAAAAATTTTTCTAGTTAAGGGTTGTTATGCGTGCATATATCGTTACTAGTAACACTAGGATTCACAGTATTTTTGTATTGTTTTGAGCGTAGCAATCCCACACATAATATTTGTAAAATATTACTAGGCGGCCTCGGCTCTAAAGGACTTCAATATAGTGCACGGTTCTATCACCTTGTATATAGGTAATTACTAATATAAATTAGAAATATAGAATTCCAAATTGAAAAAGGTTGGCTAACCGGAAATACAACTTCACATTAAACGTTTAGTGTGAGTGTTCCTCACACGACTTTTTTAATACCTCCTTGGCATTTTCCTATGCTTAAATTACCATATCACTATATAATGAATATGCATTTTTAGTTCAGGAATAACAAATTTAATCATTTATTCCGATAAGACTAGATTGCCTTGATAAGACCAAGGGATACTTGTTTACTTCAAACTAGTTCTGATCGAAGAGAATAAGTTATTGAGATAAATATATGCAACATGAATACTATTTATTTGCTCCCAGAAAGTAAAATCATTTATGATTTGACTTAATAAAAATCTATTCTGATATCATAATCTGCGAACATTTTAGACACAATCATTCAATAAATATTGAGTTTTAATTGATGAAAAATATTCTTTAACTTCGTTTTTGAGGAAATACAGCATATGAAAAGTTTATGAAAAGTATATGAAAAAGTAGGAACATGGTAACCACACTTTGGGGCTATGTTATAACTCACCTAACAAATCTGAAACCTTTGCAAACAATAATGATCATAATAATAATGTTACTTTATTATAAAATTGGTTGTTTATCTTAATTGTACAATACTTACATGAAAGCGTCTCATTTCCTAACGACTGCTCATTTTCTTCCACTTTAGAAGTATTTTTGTCTTCTGAATCCACATGAATATGTCTAAAATTAAAAATCAACTTTGTTAAATTATAATATTTGAAATTATTTATTCAAATATGAAATACTAAATCTTCTTTCTAATGTTTTAAATAATAAATGAAATTGTAATAATTCATTCCATATTTGATGAGAAACATGTTTGATTATTGAATGAGGTTTAAAATAGCATTTTCCAATCTTATTACCTATGGTTCTGGCGGCCTTCAATATCATGTTAATAGGTATCTAAATACATTACTGGTCGGGTGTGAAACACTCCAAGACTTTCTCTTTAATATATTGACAATTTTTTTTTAACCTTCGGAAATTCGACTCAATTTCCCTAACATATTTATTGAGATGGTGGGATATATGCACTCAACCATAAAAAAAAATCGAATTAATATTTTTCTATATAAAAACACAATAACTTTGCACTTTGTACTAGCTTTCGTATATTTATGTTTATACTTATGTAAATGTCATTAACAATACTTTAATAGAAACTCCTAACTTTTCAGACAAAAAATTGAAAATAGTAGAAATTCATTTAATGTGGCTTTCTGGTCTGGGACAGCCATCATCTTGCAATGATTTTTTTATTTTATTCCACATTATCTTTAATTTTATCATTAAATTACTTTATTTGCTTAACTTTACTATTGTAAAACGGTCATTTCTTTCGAGGACGCTGTCAGAGCAGTCGCTGTTGCGGAGGAAGGGCTCCGTTCAGTGTACGGTATGTGACTGAAAGTTTAAATTCTGCGGTTCATTGAGTAATCGTACATTTTAGGGAAACAGGAGAATATGATCGGAGGTGGTCGTAGAAGAGTCACAACAAATCGGGACGACGGATTTTTGTTGCTCTCAGTTCTACACAATCTCAGTTCTTACAACTACAGAGCTCGGGAATATCTATTACAAGTTTGGGGAATCACCGTGAGCTCTGAAACAATTTCGAAAACAATTACAAAAGTAATGATACCAAGCAAAAGAGACCAGCGTCAGGCCCAGTACTAACGACGTGTCAGCAGTTAGCTTTGGCTAATCGGCGTCTCTGGGCTGTAGAGAAATAGGAGTCTATCCTCTTCATAGACGAATCGCGATTGGGTCTGTATTCTTCAGATGGTCGAATTCGTGTTTGGAGAAGATAGGAGGAGCACTTCATTCAAGGTACTACTAGCGGAAGTGCTCCTTTTCAACGACAATCAATTATAGTGTGGGGGGGACAAGTTTGGAGGCCCCCACCGAGTTAATTATTGAAAATGAAGTAACTTGCTCCATTAGCTTTCAAGGTGTAACGATCCTGAAGAGGTTCATTGCAGTATGGGCGAAACGTCAGTTTCCATCAAACCACTGACGCGGCCTCAACCCGGAAACCCAGTAGTTTTCAGCCTGGAACTAGCCTGGATGCCATCAATCCACTGAGAAGACTCTGAATTGGGGTGGCTATTTGGGCTCAGAGGGGCTTGGATAGCATAGAGTCTTGGATCTCTCGGCAAGACAATAAAACAAATAAAATAACATTAAAATGACAAACAATACGTCGATAGATGAAAATATACTCACAACATATACATCGGCTGCTCCAAAATTTTACAGGTATCCAAAAATAAACAAAATCAATATACCCTTACGGCCTATTGTCTCATGCAATGGTGCTCCAACATATAATAGTACTTAGTGCTCCAACTATATCTTATCTACGTACATTTCAACGATTTTCTAACCCCTACGCAATACCAGTAAATATAACATTAAGAATTCAAAGATTTTATAAAAAAAAGAAGAAAATTATCCCCAACACCCACATTCTAGCTTCTCTAGACATAGTGTCCCTTTTTATTCCTATACCAATTTCATTAGCCAAAGAAGTAATAACGTCCAAATGGCCTCACAAAGAAGAACCACATACTTCCATAAACTAAACTACCTTAACAATAAGTTTTACCTACAGAAAATTGGTTTAGCCATGGGCGACCGTCTGTCACCAGTTATAGCTGTCATTGTTTTAGATCATATTTTTGATCTTTGTCTGCAGTAATTTGGAAAATATGTACAATTTCCAATTAAATATGTAGATGATTCCTGTTTCAACATACAGTCAGATAAAATAGGTTACATCCTCAAAATATTCAACTCCTTCGATAACAATCTGCAACTTATCATTGAAATAGAAACAGACAAGAAACTACCATTTCTGGTTGTACTTATAAACAAAGAACATGGCGGTACCATTTCGTTAACTTTAGACACAAAAGCCACGCCACTGGACAAATGCTTAATATCTATTCTGACCAACCATACTCTTATAAATAGAACACAGCTGTAAACCTCATAAAAAGATGCTTGACTCTGACCTCAAATAAGTGACATAATTCCGCAATCAAATATGCTTCCGACACACTAAAAGAAAATGTCACCCAAAAAAACTCATGCATGATCTCATAAAAAAATAATCGCAAAATCAAACCATATCATCCAGATATGGATGATAACTTTATATGGATATTTGCTGACAACTCTATATCAATAAACAAAGATAGAAAATTATATTCACTACCCTATATTCGTGGAATTTCTGACTTTTCAAAAATAGTAATATTAAAAGGTCCTATTTTAATTCAAATAGCAATAAACTGCCCATCCGCTTACATAGGAGAGACAAAACATATGTTCAAAACCGAATTCGACAACACCAGTATGACGTTAAAAGAAAAGAAAAACACACCTCTCTCTTTCTCAACACACTACAAAAACTGGACACACTTTTTGCTTCAGTAAAAGTACAATAGTTGACAGAGTAAAGAACTAACAAAAAAGAAAATTTTTAGAAATGATCCACTTCAATAGAAAGAGATTAGAATAGAAATTTTAAAACAGATATTGCTGATCTTAATGCTATACATACAAATTTATTGAAATAATGTCACCGCTTGTTTTTCCAACACTGCTAAAGTATGTACCTATCATCAAACTGTAACCTGCTGTGTTGTTCTAATCTAGTTGTGTTATCTTGAGAATGACCTAGCTCCCAGGTCGAAAGCTCGATACTATATAATAAAGTGTTTTATACATATTTTATATCAGGAATTTTCGTCATATAATTTCAACTATCAAATTGTGTTATTGTGTAAAATAAAATACTCATAATAGTATCACTTTGAAAATGAATTTTTACTTGCTAAAATGTGTATCTGATTTGCTAAAGGATGAATTTGATTTACAGATACGATAAATTTGGAGTGCAAAACCTGTCGTCATCTGAGATAGCCCTGGATTAAGATGGAGATCAGTAAGGGTTCATTTGGAATAAGTAGTGATAACTCTTCTCATATCATGTCCAAATATATAGAATAAATATGTAATTGAAATTTAATAAAAGTACTGTCATAAAAATTAATCGGAATGAATAACATATTAATGTTTTAGAAGCATACCTTTTGCCAATAGTTGGGCTGCAGATTATTAGATAAGCAAACGCAAGTAACAGCACTGCAATTGGTAAGATGTTTTCCTAAAAATTGAAAAATTAATCTATAGAATATCTACATTAACTTTCAGACTGGTTTATTATTAAAAGAAAATATTTGCATAAGTAAATGTGAAAAAAAATACAAAATAGGCAAATAAGAAAATAAAATAAATAATATCACAACATGAAAACAATAATTGTTATCACAGAATTTTAAAAATAAAATAAAATCTATTTTAAAATTAGATATGATCCAAGTACAGAAAACCGTCGTTATTACTAAACATTTTGATTAGACTTACCTTCATCATTGCCTATTGCGGAATGAGATGGCCGCTTAAGGTGTAGAAGATATTCTTCAGAAGTAATCTCCCCACCAGACTAGGATCTAAATCAGTCATATGCGTTGCTTAATCACATATCCTTATACTGTCTCCTTATTCAAATCTATTTACTTTTTTATATATATAATGTAGACCGAAAGATAAATATAAAAAATAAACCCATATGTAAACGTCACTGAATATTTTTAATTAAAGATAAGGTTTTTTTCTTTTTATTTATTCTAATTTCAATATCTATTTTAAATATTTCTTTTTTTTTTAGAAAATTTTGATTTAACTGAAACTCATTAAGCATTATATTTTAAGAGAGAACATAAACTTTTATATAGGAAAAGTCCTATGGAGTAAGTTTGTTCTTATTTTTTACTTTACTCATTGGTGACATAAGAATATTTTTTGATAAAAATGCTGATAAAAAGGAAAATTTTATCTATTTTCGATTGGATAATTGTATTTTCCATTTTTCATTTTTTTTTTTTTTATAGTATTCTTTATTAATAATGATTTATAAACATCGAAAAAAGTTCTCTAAAGTGCTTTACCACACTTTTCAAACAGAATTCATTTACCGGAAGTATGACTTCAATTTTTTGCGCTTTTTGAAAAAAATGGCTCCAGCGATTTTCTTTAAACTTCGTATACCATCTACCAATATAAATAGCGATCACTATTATGTGAAACTTGTTCCTGGGAAAACTCAGTTTTGGAAGATTCTGAGGGAACAGTAGCATTTGGCTTTCCTGGGAAGTCCACTTTAATACTTATATAGTGTTTAATAAACATTAGTAGCATTGCTAAATTTAAGAAAATCAAATAACCGAAAGTGTGGCTTCACAGAATAGGTTTTTAACTTTATTGGAATATTTTTTACTCGAACCACTTTTATTTGAAACATTTTCTCAAAAAAATTAAATTAGATAATAGTGCAGAATTTTTAGCGTAAAATGTCAAATGTTTTATGCAGTTGGTCAGTGTTATTGGCCTTTATTCCTCTTCATCATCATCACTATGTCTTTCTACAACCCATTAATCAATCACAGATGAGTCTCGGCCTCCTCAAAAATAGTACTCTACCTTTCCCTGTCTAATGCAGCGGTTCGCCAATTTCTGATGTCCAGAATTCTTGTATCGCTGGTAACATTATTAAGCCAACTAAATGATGGCATCAGATGTAATGAACATACATCAACGATTGGCCCAAAATTTGTAATGACTTATTGAATACCAACCCCGTTTCCCTTATTGTCTTTTATAGTGCAACATTGAAAACAAACAGGCAATAGCATCATTTTGGCTTATGTCTTTTCTAGTTGAAACAGTGGCGGCTACTGGTATTCGCGATTGCGCGACTGAACCCCCAACTATTTGAAGAAAAAAAGTAAAAAATTAAATAAAAAAGTAGCAAAATTTTCTTATTTGATTTTATTTTCTTTCATATTTCAATTTCAAAAAAATATTTTCATTTTTATATTAGTTAGGAACATAAGTTATACCAAAAATTGTATATACTATAAGTATAAATTGTACAAAAATTGTGTAATCTAAAAAGTATTAATGAAAAAGATCAGTAGTACAATCGGAGAGTCAGACTTAAAAGAATAGGAACGTATATCAGTATAGGAGCTCCTTTAATATGTTCGTACAATGAATTGTACACTTAGTGAATTGCATGTGTATCAGGAGATGTATAAAAAAGTAGGAAGCAGGGGGTTCACAGTTGGGAGTCGCGCTGGAGAATTTAGTATATATATATATGTATATATAAAAAATTTCTTTGTGTTAGTATAGAAAAGTGTATGTTTTTATTAACTTTTTTCAAAAAGAGTAGGGGTTACAAGCGCGATGAACATTACTTACGATCTACGAACGAACTTACCCGATCTTACCCGGAGTTAAAAAAGTTTTTAGCAAATGTTCTCTGTGTGCGCCTGTGTGCGTGCACGGGTGTGTGTATATGTATGTGAACACCATAGCTCAAAAACGAAAAACCGTAGAAAGTTGAAACTTAATATTCCGTTTAGGTATCACCATGAGATCTGACCCTACGTTATCTGTCGAAATTCCTCAACCGGAAGTACCACTTTACTAGTTGATTTTTTTACTTTTTTGCAATTTTCTCAAAAATGGCTCCGACGATTTTCTTGAAATTTGGTATATGAACTATACATACAAAGATCTACAACTTCTATTTGAAACATTTCTCCGGAAAAATTCATTTAAAGGCAGTTTTGGAGGAGGGGTTTGGTTAGGTTTCAATCTAAAGTTCTATTTCGGTTCGCTATACAATTCTGTCTCTAAATAATATTAATAAGAATATAATATGTTGTTGAAATTCCGAGTTTGAAAAAAATCGGATAACCGGAAGTGCGTCTACTTTACCACTTTACTAAATGATTTTTTCACTTTTTCGCCATTTTCTCAAAAATTGCTCCGATAATTTTCTTGAATTTTCTTACATAAACTAAACATACAAAGATCTATAACTTTTATTTGAAACATTTGTCTGGTAAAATTCATTTAAGGGCACTTTTAGGGGAGGGATGAGGTTATATTATTCTCTAAAGTGCTCTCATATTTGATTATACAATTCGATCATCCAAACAAAATTAATTAGAAATAAATAGATGGCCAAAATTCTGAGTTTCAAGAAAATAGTAAACCGGAAGTGCGCTTTTACTGAACATTTTTTCCAGTTTTCGAAGAATTTCATTAAATTTGGTGCACAACCTATAAAATTTGTCAATTATAATTTTGAGAACTGAGTAATGGTCATTGCCGCCTGAGCCTTCTCACTGCACTGCCGGCCTCCGGATGGTGTTCTCTCGTTACAGACAACACTGCCCATCACCGGACAGTGTGCTGTAGAGCTCCTAGGAAGAAAAACCTAAGGGCAGCACAGCTGGACTCGAACCGAGTCCTCCGCGTGGGAGTCCAATGCACTATCCACTGAGCTAATAGATTTATTCTTAATTTGACATATTTAATTGTAGGAGAGGGATGCAAGTTTTTACCTGGCTCCTGGCTTACTTCGTGATTTTTAACTAGCCAAGCTACTAATTATGATAGGTAATGTAAGTATTTAAAAAAAAAAGTTGAACCCCCACATATCCAAGTCACGAGCCGCCACTGAGTTGAAAGCTGTTAGATGAGGCACTTTGTATTTTTACTTTGCACCGCACATGTATTCTTCAACAGTCGAACTACGAGGTGTGTAAATTAAGTAATGAGACTGATTTTTTATCTTTTTTTTATTCAAATAAAATTACAATTCAACATTGTCCCCTTCAAAATAACTACCTTGGGAAAGCCACACAACGCTGAAGACGATTCTTCCATTCGTCATAGCAGTGCTAACTCGGATACTGGAATAAACTTCAGTTGGTCGGTTACGGCTGTTTGAATATTCTCCAATGTTCCAAAATGAGGTGATTTTTCAATTTGGGGAACAAAAAAAGTCAGATGGACTCAAGACGGGTGAATAAGGAGGCTGAGGAGCCAAAGGAATGTTATTATTGGCCAAATACTCATTAATGTGAAAGATTTTTCGGAACCATTTTTGCACAAATTTTTCTCATCCCCAATTCATTAGTCAAAATTTGATGAACGGTTGTGTGAGTCAAATTCAACTCTTCGCCGATCATTCGGACTGTCAAACGACGATCTGAACGCACGAGATCGCGGATTCTGCCAACATTTTCGTCGGTTCTTGAAGATGAAGGCGTTCTGCTGCGAGGCTCGTCTTCAATTGATTCCGTTCCTTCTGCAAACGACTTAAATCACCTAAAAACCTGTGCTCTCGACAAAACATTGTCTCCATAGGCCTGGCACAGTTTTTCAAACGTTTCCGTTGCACTGTGCCCAAGTCTGAAGCAAAACCTGGTAGCACAACGTTGCTCGTAATTGATGTCACTCATTTTTAAAACGCACTGAAAAAACCTTGCTCACAAAAAAAGTCACTACGGACAGTGCAACAACTCTAGCATTTTCAAATTTGCACTGGACGTGTATCAGATGTTTACTTGCCCTACCACGCATGCGCCGCGTCTCCAGTGTTGCCAGATCGCAACTAGAAAATCAGTCTCATTACTTAATTTACACACATTGTAGTTTCATTGGGAAATTAACCTCTAGCAAGGCTATATTCAATGCTGGCTTGACCACACTACCATAAGAATTCTTAAAATCTAAAACAATATTTAACAGTATTTTAACAGGTTTTTGTTAAATTGTGCAACTTTCTCTAATATCTACCTTAAGACGACAATTAGTCCAAGGTAGATTTGCCTCTTCTGAACTCACACTGATATTCCACTTTCCTGGTCCTTCATAAAGGATGTGGTTGTAAACGGTATTTACTACAGGTGATTCTTCTACAATTAGAGCAATCTAGAAAACTCCTTTTCTTATAAATTGGGCATATTATCTTGTGCCCCCCCATCAACTCAATAGTAAATTATGTCAACGATCCATAGATAATATGACTATGCCATCACAGCAACTTCCAGTATCCTATATCTCTATCCCATACATAGAAGGTCTATCAGAAAAAATAGCTAAAATCTTTAAGAAATATAATTTTTCCACTGGTCACAAAAACTCCAATCCTCTAAAAAAACTCTAAACAAAGACCCCACTCCCACAAATTTATTATCAGATCTAATCTATAAAATAAAAATGTTTACAATGCCCAGCTGCATACATAACACTAACATTTGAATATTTAGACTGTACCAACATAAATACGACTGCAAAACTAAAAAACCGACTGACATGATTACAGCACACAGCATTCTCTCTATCAACAGTAATAATAAAAAAAGAAATATATCGAAAATGATACATATTAAAAAAGATAATTATCTATCAATTTTAGAACAGACCCTAAAAACCTATCCCTCAGTCATAACAATCTCCTGGAATTTCCAAAACAACATACAGATTAAGACACGGTTTTCGCATCCGCTCTCCTAGCCCTTTATAAACCTTGACCCATCCAATGTCCACAACACTTGGTGATAGTATGACACAGGTTAAACTACAGTTTGTAAATAATTCTAACTGAAAATTTTTGTAAGTACATTTCCTAAGTTATTTCCATACTTAACTCTTATAGTAAATAAGACATATTGTCAAAGTTTCAATAGTTGTAATTTAGTTTAATATTGATCTGTTCTACAGCAATAGTTTAAAATAATAATAAATGTGCTATATATATGTATATATATCATACTTTTTATTTAGTTTATTTATATAGTTTATTTTAAAAAAATTATATATGAAAATATTTATTTTAAGTTTATATTTTATGTTGTTTTTCTATTTTTTTGATTTGTATTAAAACCTTTGTACAGACCCTGAAGAGGGCAATGAATATGCCGAAACTTCGGTAGAAATTTAAAAAAGTTCTTTTGTATGGCCGAACTTCAACAGCCAATTTACATTATATTTGCTATTTAAAGTAAACTACAATTTTATGTTATTCTTAAACATGAATGACATCCTAAAAGTAAAGCATTTAATTCAATTTTAGGATTATTTACTAGTAATACTGTACACGACAAACTCGTGGATAACACATTCAATAAAATGCATAAATTATTTTATTAAAAAAAAACAATTTAAAAAAAGTTATTGTAAAATTAGGATAAAAATTATCTTGTAGTAGAATAAAATTGCTTGGGTATCCTCTGAATGCCCGAAGTAAATATCTGCATACCTCACTTGAAATAAAACAACAATAGAAATTTGAAAATGCCTAGGCATAATTTTTCAGATTACCTACTGCCTAGATAGTTTCATTAAATCCCACGATGTGATGTTCGCTAATATTTATTTTCTGTTCTAATATGCAAACATTTTTTTTTTCAATTACTGGTTTGCCAAGTTGTCCCACATCTAGTTATTTTTTATTGTAGGTCAGCAAACCGTTATCAACCTGATGATGACCACTTTTGCAAGTCGTTAGGAATGCTAAGTTTCTTTAAATGTTGACAGATCATTATGTTCATTACTTCCGCTTTTTACCCTAAATGATTTTACCCCAATTAACTAGGAAAATATGGGAAATTGTACATTATTTTTAAATTATTGGGACGATTTCTTCCTTTGAATTATTTTTTGTCTGAAATTATTTAGATTTAGATATTTGATTTAAACATAAACTTCTTCGTTTAGCTAGGCGTTTCGGAATTGGTATGTGCCTTTTTCAGTGGCCTGTTTATTAATCAACGATTACTGTTGTACAATATGTAGATGTATAAAAAGGATAATGTTTTCTGTTATAATAAGTTTTCCAATAAATTTTTTTAGTAGGTCAAAAAAAAAAAATCATAAATAAAATTATGAGCGTATTATTAAGAACCGCATTTAAGTAAAGCAAACTCATACATTATCTGTAATATACTATCTGCAATTATAAGTTTGTCAGAATCACCTTATTAGATATTATATATCTGTTTCAAGCAGAGGAGAACGCAAAAAATCTGAGAAATGTTCAATGATTTTAATGTATTCGCGCACCTCTGTAAATACATGTATTGAATCAATGAAAAATAGATTCATTTTTGTTTTCTCTTACTGCTAAAAGAGAAAGTATTGTGGCCATATCAAATTTTCGAAGTTCAATTTTATCGGAAATATATGTTTGGTTTCCCTGAGAAAGAACAATTGCAAAAATATTTGTTTGCGAATAGTTTGTCTATCTTTCCCCTGTCGCGCACCCTCACTTTTTTGGGGGGAACATAAGATCTTAAAAAAGAAAAATCGCGACTGTCTGACTTTTCAACTTAGATATTCCTCTGCTCTTAACATTATCATTCGTGGAAAGAATTGCCTTACGATAACTTGCATCACAATGGCTCACTAAATTTTCTTCCGGACTATTGCCTAGAAAACGAACTAAGCGAGAGACCTGTAGCTAAGATAAATTAACGTGAGCTGAACTCTGGATAAAGCAAATCCTCATCAAACGACGAAATATTTCAATGCTAGTCCAAAAAAAAATGACTTCCGCATAAGCTGATTGTATCTGAAGTAAAGGCATTATTAAAGACTATGAGTTCTGAAGAATAATGAAACAAGTATATAAGAGATGTTCATTACGAAAAGCGCCGGGTCACATTCTCAAACCCACATTTTCAGAGATTGATGTAAATATGGTATTATATTATAGGTCTGTATTTCTTGCTGCGACCTCCATATTATTGCCGCCGCTTTCTATAAACTTTCCAGTTTCAATTTAAACTCTTCAAAGGTAAAATGCGCTGACTATAAAATTCTACCTCAACCTCCATACTCCTCAATTGTGTCCCCAACATACCAACTACAGTTCTGCGCTTTGGACCATTTCCTGAGAGGAAAAATTTCATAACCCGAAACTTATTCTTTTTGGGATCAACCTATAGAAAGAAATTGTATATATAATAATAATAATAATCATTATTATTATTATTATTGTTATTATAAATACCAGTTGGTAGACAATAAATTATTTACTTAAACTTAGCTTAGTTCTAACTATAAATTGTTATAAAAAAATAATTGCAATTATTAGCAATGAATTTATGTTTCCATAATATTAGCCATAGTATCTGCAGAAGTGTGAAATATCCTTCATTCTGAAATTAAAACTACAGATCCTGTTTTTTTTTTTTTTACTTTCTCTTATTATTATTATTATTCCCAAAAGGGGAGGGAAGTAAACCCTACGCTATCCAAAGCCCCCTCGGGCCCATATAGCTGCCCCTAAAGAATACCTACCACTGGGACTAGAATGAAAATCCAGGCCCAGGTTTTAACCATCTAAGTTTCACAACAGACCGAACAAATCGGACCAAAACCTTAAAAGGACACAGCTTAAGATCCTCTACCGACATCCTATTCCGGCCGAAGGTCCTAAAACTAATCTCCTCACAACCCAAACAATTCGTCATCAAATGCATGGGTGTTTCCTCCTCAGTTTCACAAACTCTACAAAAAGGGTCAGGCACAAGTCCCATTATATAGAGATGTCTCCTTAAACCACAATGCCCAGTGAGGAATCCAACTTTACTTTCTCTTACTCTCGGTAAGAGGAAATAGTGTAATCGTATCAAATTTTCGAAATTTAAATATTACCGCAAATACACGTTTTGAACCCCCTGAATTCGAAAAAGTGGTTTTTAGAAAATGGTCTGTATATGTGGGGGTATGAACAGCATATCTCAGAATCGAAAAATTGCAGAAAGCTCACACATGACATTCCCTGCAGTTATCACTTTGGGTTCCGGCAGTAAGTAACCTGTTCGAAAATGGCTCCAATGATTTGCTTTAAACTTAGTATATCAACTAAACATATAAAGAGCTACAACTTTTTTTTTTTTAAACATTTCTCTGGGAAAATTAATTTAAGACTGGCCGCTTTTTGTGGTGGAGTAAGTTTATGGTTTCGGGTGAGTTTATGGATTCCTATAAAGTGCTAATTTAGTTTATTATATGATTCCTTCATCTAAATAACATTAAGTAGAATTAAATAAGTAGTCAAATTTCTGACGTTTAAAGAACTCGGTTGACCAGAAATGTTACTTACTGAACAGTTTGTTTTCCAGTTTTCTGCGATATTCACCATAGTAACACCTTTGGATTTCATTAAATCTATTATAATAACTATAAATACAGAGATCTCTCACTTTTATTTGAAACGTTTTTCCAAGAAAGTTCATTTAAGGTTCATTTTGGTGTGGGGTTATCTGTTCCTCAAAAAAGGGGTTTTCTAAAGTTTAGATTCACTATTATCTGTAGACAACTATTATCTGTAGTAAGTGAATTAGAAGTCTGAAGAAAATTGGTAAATGGCAATAAGAGATAGTCGTATGGGTGTTTTGTACCACCTTTTTTTAATATTAAAAATCTTATCTCATTTGTTCATCTAAATAATAAATTCTCTAAACAGTGAAATTTGATTATATATTTAAACAGCTGGGGGAATTCACATATAAGACCCACGACATTTTAGAAGGTAACTTGACGACCCAGTTCTCCAAAGTCGCCTCGTCCAAAGTTCTCGAAGTCTAACTTTCCAACGTCTAACGTCCAAAGTTCTACAAAGGCTTATAACTTTTGTTTGATACATTTTTTGCATTAGATAGTATATCAAATATGGAAATCTTTCTGGCCCCATTGTCGAGAAAATGAAGAAAACTGTAAAAAAGAAGCGTGGATTAGATAAACTATCAATAGATTATCTTCAAACTCGTAATATTAGCAGCATTTTTAATTCTCCTAACACAGGTCGGGTGGAGGACTGGTCGCGCAATGTTCTGAAGCGGCATTTTAGATTCAGAGAGAAGTTTAATGTCGCCCTTTCCTAAAAAGTTTCTAAAATGAATTTTCTCTGAAAAAATGTTTCAAATAAATATGCTACACTTACATATGTGTAATTGGATATGAGGACAAGCATAGAAATCGGAACCATTTTCGAGTATAACTGGAAAATCCATTCAGTATTGTATTCATTCATACACAAACTTCAAAAAACAGGCGGAATCGGTGATGGCAGAAGATGGCGGATCGGTGTGTGAACAAGTGTATGTACTGTCAAAAAGATGTTAATAAAAGTGATTCTGTTGTGTTTTGTGGTGGTAAGTTGGATCATTAATTCACCTTCACTGTAGTGGATTAAAAGAAGAAGAAAAGAAATCGTTGGTGGAGTGCACGAAACTGCATTGGTTATGTAGCCAATGTGACAAGGTGGAGGTTAGTGCTTTCACTGATAATGTAATTAAAAACCTAATGTTGACTGTCATCTCTCTTAAAGAAGAGATGGGAAAATTACGAAGGAAAATTGAGATGCAAAATGATGCAGTAGCTATATGCAATTGCACCCCACTGATTTCGACAATAACGTCAGAACTACTACAAGTTACGGAAAATCAATCATATTTGAGAAAAGAATTGGAGTCAATTTAAAATAAAGAACACCTAGCAGAGGAAAAAGAAGTAAAGGAGGCAGACATAGAAATAAAAAATAAACAACCTCAAAACATAACCTGTCAGAGAGGTAATTACTCAAAAAGTAAATATGTGAATCAAGAAATTGATTTATTAGAAGAAAATCGTAGTATGCCTAACCTCACATTGCAAGTTGAGACGGAAGCAACAACAGAATAGGAACTGGATCACGGTCCAGATACCAATAAAACGAAATATACGGTTATAGTAAAAGAGGTAAATTATAAAAAACAACAATCAAGATCTGAAATGAACGAAAATGAAGAACCCTGGACTGAGGTGGTGGCAAAAAGGAGAAATAAATTACCTGAAAGAAAGAAGAACGTGATTGTCGGAACTTCTGAGACACCGAATGAGCTAGTTGGCGTTAAGAAGACATGGCTACACCTGGGAAAACTCCATGAGGGAACTACTACTGAACAGGTAGAAAACTTTTTAAAGAAATATTTCCAGGAAATGGACATTTCAGTCTCGAAGCTGGAATCGAAGGGGGTAAATTGCAGTTTTCGATTAGGTGTTGACTATAATATGAGAGATACACTCATGAAGAGCGAAGTTTGGCCTCGAAATGTCACGCTGAGACGTTTTTTATTCCCCAGACGAGTGGCAGTATTGCCGCGATGAAGATCTGGCATCAGAACATGCAAAGCTTGGGGAATAAAATTACCTTGCTTGACAGTATAGTCCAGAAAGAGAGGTATGATGTTGTCTGTCTGTCAGAACATTGGATGAAGGAAGAACAATTAAATCTGGGTGTGCCTGAAGGTTACAAGTTAGGTTCCTCCTTCTGTAGGACCATGGCCCTACATGGAGGAGTTACTATCTTCATCAAATCTAATCATGAGTTTAAAGTACTTACTAAAATAAACCTCCTGTCAGTAGAATCAGAGTGTGAGCTGGCAGCTATAGAATTTGAAAAAGTAGTGATAGTGACAGTGTACCGACCTCCAAATAATAACTGTGATAACTTTTTTGTGATTTTAAGTAAGGTTTTTAACTATTTATTTAAGTTAAGAAAACAGGCTGTGATATGTGGCGACTTCAATATTGATTTTTTAAAAATAATAAATTAGTTTTAGATTTTAGAAACATTTGTACGTATTATGGTTTTCAACTAACGATAAGTGTAGCTACTAGGATTAATACGTGTATAGACAATATTATCACAAATATTAATGTAAATAGTTTTAATGTAGGTATAAGTAATCATCATATTAGTGATCATTTAGGACAGTATATTAATGTATGGTATGATGAACCTCAGAATACGGCTGGAAATGTTGAAAAGAAAGTGATTTTGATTAGGCCCCTCAAAAAGGAATTCATGGACATGTTTAACTACCTAGTCAGTCAAGTTGTCTGGGAGGAAATACTCATTACCAAAGATGTTGATAAAGATTTTTGCATATTTATTAACATAGTAATTTACTATTATGAATTATGCTTTCCAGTAATTGCACAAAAGCCATTCAGACAAAGGAAAAACTGGTATACGACTGAGCTCCACGAGCAGAAATGTACACTAGATCTGCTTTATGAACTGGTTAAAAATGGCAACCAGCAACTGGATAAAAACTATAAAAATCTAAAGAAGAAATATAGGAGTGATCTAAAAGAGGCCAAAAAATCAGCCAATGATTATCGAGTAATGAGCTCACATAATCATAATAAGGTATTCTGGGATATCATAAAGGGAGCACAAAATGTTACAAAAGGGACTAATACTTACCTGAATGCTGAACAACTAAACACTTACTTCATTGAACAACCAGAAATAAGCAAAGGTGGTTTGCCAAGGTCTACCATTCAGCAAATAACTCGGCGTCAGAATGAAAACTCAATTTCATTTAAATATGATGAAGTTAGTGAAGAAAGTGTGTTAATCACTGTAAAGAGAATGAAGGGGAAGAAAAACTAAAGACCACTATGGTTTGTCAAATTACTTTATTAAAAAGACTGTATTCACTTACATAAAACCCCTCACAAAACTGATAAATACGTGTTTAAAAAATGGAATTTTTCTAGAGGTGTTGAAAATAGTAAAAGTCTTACCAGTGTATAAAAAAGGGGATACTAATAATGTGGCCAGCTTCCGCCCAATAGCCATTGTGCCAGTCATTTCTAAAATAATTGAATCAGTGGTAGCCAGCCAGTTGTCTGCGTTCTGTGAAGAAAACGAATTATTTTCTAACAGTCAGTACGGTTATAGAGAAAAGTATTCTGCAATAGATGCTGTATGTGCCTTGGTCGAAGAGATATACCAGGCCTTTGAAAAGGCCGAAGCTTGTGAAGTTACTTTCTGCGATCTGACAAAGGCGTTTGATATGGTATCACATACCTTACTATTGAAGAAGCTTCGGGATTATGGCATTGAAGGAGAAGAGCTATCTTTTTTTCGGCAGTATCTGACTGGCAGACGGCAGTATGTACATCAGAAAGGTGAAAATTCAGAGCAAAAGGTGGTGAAACACGGAGTACCGCAAGGTTCAGTGTTGGGACCTCTTCTATTTCTGATCTACTACAGTGAGGTCAACAGATGTTGCACTGAAAGACTTCTGTTATATGCGGATGATACCACTCTCATCACAAGAGGTAAAGATCTGGAAGAAGTTATTACAAGGTCCAGTAAGAGTCTTATTCAACTAGAAAAATGGCTACAAGTAAATGAATTGATTTTAAATAAAGAAAAAACATGCAGTAAAGTTTTTACAATAAGTCAAAAAGAAACAGACTCACCTGCGAAGTTTCTGGGAATAACGGTAGACGTATATATAACCTCAGCAAGCAATTGGCCACAGTAATTTTCCTGATTAGAAGACTCAGGGAGGTAGTCTCAATTGAGGTATTAAAAACTGCCTATTTCGGCTTGTTTCATTCTCGGATGGCTTATGGAATTGAGCTTTGGGGTGCCGCATCGGAAGCCAAGGTGATTTTCAAGCTCCAAAAAAGAGCAATAAGAACAATGCTAAAGAAAAAAGCTCGAGACAGTTGTAGAGAACTATTTGGAGAGCTGAATATTATGACCCTATCCTCTCTGTTCATATATAGACATGCCCTGAAACAGAAACAAGAAACAAAAAAAGGATTTCAGGAGCAAACAATATAACTACAACATTCGTAGTAAGTCTGATATAAACATACCATACAGGTTGGTCAAGACAGAATGTAGTCCGAAAGTAATCTCCGGAAGAATCTGCAACCATATTCCAAGAGAAATTAGAGAACTGAGTGATCCAGCATTCAAAAAAAAGCTGAATGGTTTTCTTATGAAAAGCACATTCTATAATTTGAATGAATATTTCCAAGAAAATTACAGTGTAGAACTATTTAAATGAACAGATACACTTAAACTGAACATAGAACGAATAAAATGTAAAAGATTATAAAGATGATATTTCTATATAAAGAAGTATAAAGGTCGCACACAGCCAATATCTATGACAATAAGTAATAATGAACTAGTTTGTTTATAATGACGAGCCTTTTATATTTGGTAAATATGTACAGGCAAATAAACATAAATAAATAAATAAATAAACACTTTTTTCGAACTAAGGGGGACTCAGATCCTGTATTTCCGATCAAAACTCAATTTTGATCATTTGACTCGATCGTAATAATTCCTCTTACATGCAATAAGAGAGAAAATAAAGTGATGAATATAGAAGATAAAACCAATGTTATAAGGGAATTGTTAATTTTTTAAATGAAATAAATTCGAAAATTTAAATTCATTTTTATTTACAACCTTATCATTAAAAAATATATCTTCTTTAAATTTGTCACATTGAAATTAGCCTTTAACTAAAGGTGACATAATTTTACTTATTAAAAAGCACAATTATACAATTGTTTCATTTTCCTATTAAACTCTCCATTGTGCTTGGATACATATACGTGAATGGACATATTTCTGAAAATGAGAAAAGATTTTTCTCTCATTAAAAATAACTTGTTAATTTGATGTTTAATTAAAGTATGTCAATAAAATTAGTGGGTAAATATTCTCATAATATGGTAATGAAAGAAAAAGATGCTGAAATTGGTTAAGCAAAGAAGAGGGATTAGTATTGCATTTGAAATTAAATTTTAAATTCTTTGAAACAAATATATATAAAAAAAAGAAAGAATGGGTTTAGCAGAGATGAAGGGATTAGTATTGCATTTAAAATTAAATTTAAAATTCTCACCTATATAATCCGGATATTCTTCTTCGCCGACATCTGCCCGAATTTTGTTAATGATTAAAACAGTGTCATTCTCCACCTTCTTTAAATAACAGCCTGGAAGAAAGGTTTAATTGATGATTGGTTGATTAATAATAATCAGCATCAGTCTTCAATTTTTTAGTAAGTTATTGTTAGTACATTAAGGCGACGTTTCGGTCTGCAAGGCCATTTACAAGCTGCATAATATAAGATAAGAATAAGGATAGTAATATAGAATTAAGATGAAGTACTTGTCAATGATATACGAGTATGCCGTGATAGCTTGCTTCATTTTATGGTCATCGACTGGTTTCGGGCGTTCGCCCAGCATCATGATCTCTTGATAAAACGGTACGTTAAGCACAGACTTGCACAGAGAAAAATCAGTTTATACACTTACAGGATTTTGCTCTGTGCAAGTCTGAGTTATCGCACTGTTTTACCAAAACATCCCCTGATGAAGGGCGAACGCCCGAAACCGTTGGATGACTGCAAAATGAAGCAGCTGTCATAGGAAATATACTTTGAAAGGGGAAATATACTGGGAAAGATACTTCATAGCTCTGAGGACCCAACCACAACAAAGGCGGGCGAAAAGAGAGGCAAAAAACCGACAGGGGGAAGGGCTTGCCCGTCGCTCTGGGCGAAGCCGAGGTCAGCCCGCGTTGAGGCCTCAAACCCCTCAGCGGTGTCTGGCGCCCGAGCGTGCCGAAGTGCGGCGGGGGGACGAGCCTAGCTCGCCTTCCCGACCCCCTACTACATCTTAGGATGGGGCTACGGGTCCTGCAAATCAACCTCCATCACGCCAAGGCCGCTTCGGCGGTCTTGTGCAGGAGGTTTGAATCGGAGCAACTACACATCGCTCTGGTGCAGGAGCCGTGGCTCGTGGCCGAGGAAATCAGAGGCATTCGCCCATTTCAAGGTAAGGTATTATATTGTAAGGGCTCTGGGAAACCCAGAGCCTGTATAGTCCTTAATAATCAGATTGATGGTAACTTACTGCCGGCACTTTGCTCAGGCGATTTTGTTACAGCAATCATCTCGGCACGGACCGAAGGTGGAATCAGGAGGCTGGTGGCCTGCTCCGCCTACTTTCCCGGTGAGGACCAGTCTTGCCCGCCGGACCTGATGGGAGAGATCGTCGACTTCTGTGAGGCGAAGAATCTCCCGCTCTTCGTGGGATTGATGCCAACGCACACCACCCAGCATGGGGGAGCAGCAACTGCAACAGCAGAGGTAAGTCCCTTTTGGATTTTATCTATGGTAAAGGGTTACTAATCTCGAATTTAGGTAAGGAACCCACCTTCGTCACGGTGGCCAGGAGAGAGGTGTTGGACCTGACCCTGACCACCCATAGGCTGAGTGATGACATCAGGAACTAGCATGTGTCTTCGGAACCATCCTGCTCCGATCACAGGCACATCAGGTTCACCATCGACACCCTCCCGTTGCAGCAGGTAACATTCCGGAACCCTCGGGAAACCGACTGGGAAGGATTTGTGGATTCCCTCAAGTATAGAGTAGAACAGGGAATCTCTGACGGGAGAGGGGTGGAGGGTCTTGAGCGGTCGGTAGAGGAGGTGCAGGAGGCGATAGCCACTGCCTTCCAAGAAAACTGTCCGGTAAGGTCAAGACCACAGAGAGGAAAGACGGTCTGGTGGAACAATCACCTCGAGAAACTGAGGGCCGAGGTGAGGAAATTGTTCAACAGGGCCAAAGTTACCCAGAACTGGACCGTCTATCGGAATGCCCTCACGCAGTACAATAAAGAGATTAGAAAGGCCAAAAGACGTTCGTGGAGGCGGTTTTGCGAGGAAATTGAGGACTCACCCTCGTGCGGCAGAATCCACAGAGCGTTGGCCAAAGACGGTACTGCGAACGAAGTGGGGTTCCTCCGAAAGGGGGATGGGACCTTCACTGTCTCCGAGGAACGAAGCTTAGAGCTCCTCGCGGAGACGCACTTTCCAGGCTCATCCCGACTTGCAGGCCCAGAGGTGGCGGGGATCCCTGGGGAAAGGCCAATTAGACCTTCCCCAGAGGACTGGAAACTCGCCACTCTCATAACCAGGCCAAGCAAAGTCAGGTGGGCCATCAATAAATCCCTACCTTTCAAATCTCCTGGGACGGATGGGATTTACCCGGTCCTTCTGCAAAAAGGACTAGATATTCTATTACCATACCTGTGTAGAATCTTTAGGGCATGCATAGCCCGTAGATATACGCCGGTACCGTGGCGTGAGGTCAAGGTGATCTACCTCCCCAAGGTGGGTAGAGTGTCTGATCTCACGCCAGGCTCGTATAGACCGATTAGCCTAACCTCTTTCCTGAGCAAAGCTCTGGAAAGGTTGGTGGACAGATATATCAGGGATGAGGTCTTGCGTGCAAACCCCCTAAGTGCCCGCCAATACGCTTATCAACCAGGTAGGTCGGCTGAGGCCGCACTGGATGATCTTAACAGGCTGCTATCAAAATCCTTGGAGGACAAGGAAATAGCGGTAGCCACCTTTTTGGACATTGAGGGCGCATTCAATAACGTCTCGCGCACCTCGGTCATCAACTCTCTCCATAAAAGAGGAGTACCAGCAGTGTTATGTGGCTGGATGGAGTCTGGCCTAAGTAGTCGAATTAACATCTCGTCAATAGGTCAGACCACCCTTAGGGTAAAAGTAGGGAGAGGGTGTCCACAGGGAGGGGTTTTGTCCCCTCTGATGTGGACTTTGGTCGTTGATGACCTCCTCCACCAACTATCTGCGGATGGCTTTGACTGCCTAGGCTACGCAGATGATTTGGCGATCGTGGTAAGAGGCAAATACCCTACTACGATTGCAGAGCGGGTTCAAGCAGCTCTAAACCTGGTTAGGAATTGGTGTAGGGAGGAGGACTTGTCCATAAACCTCCACAAAGCCATAATAGTTCCTTTCACGTTGCGCCACAAGTTGGAAGGCCTTAGGCCTCCATTACTTGGGCACACTCCGATTCCATTTGCGACGGAGGCGAAGTAACTTGGCGTTACTTTCGACTGAAGACTCACTTGGAACCAACACATTGACAAAATTTCTCACAGAGCCGATGCGTCATTTAATAGATGCAGACGGCTTTGTGGGAGAAACTGGGGCTTGCGCCCAAGTTTGTCACTATGGATCTACACCAGGATCATCAGACCCATGGTTACATATGGGTCGGTAGTTTGGTGGACCAAAACGTTGCAGAAGGGGGCGGTGGAAAGGCTCGGTGGGATCCAAAGGCGAGCATGCCTTGGTTCCACGGGGGCCATGAAGACCACCCCGACTGCGGCGTTGGAAGTCCTCCTCAATCTGCCACCATTACAAATTCTCGTTCTAGGCGAAGGCAGAATGGGAATACATAGGCTCCTGCAGGGGCCGCCTCCCATCACCTCTAGGCATGATCGTAATAACCAGAGGTTGATTGAGGAAATCAAGGCGGACTATCTTCTGGGGATGCCAACGGATAGGATGGTTCCTAAGTATTTTTTCGAAAGGAACTTCCATATTGTCATACCGAGCAGAGGCGAATGGGGCTGCGACCCACCCCTGTTCGGTAACTCGATCTGGTATACAGATGGATCCAAAACTCCGACTGGGGTCAGAGCTGGGGTCTACGGGGGCAGGCCCAAAGTTAAAATTAAGGCCAGCCTAGGGAAGTACCCACGGTCTTTCAGGCTGAAGTCG
>JAAEAF010014266.1:0-12675 GCA_011037195.1 Triatoma infestans
AGACATGAACATGCTTGTACTAAGACTGAAAGACCAAGCAAAAAACTGAAGACAGAACCTTCTAGATCCCAATTACTGGCGACAATTCTCAACACTGACGGACTGATTGAGTATGAAACAGTGTTTGAAAGCAGATTAAAATCATATTTCGTAAGATCAAATGACAATTTGGATTTGACTCTGTTTTTAAATTCTGTAAAGACTAAACTGACGAACGCAATACAATTAGCCCTAACAGAATACAAAGCCATTAAATTTAACATACTTGTGGACTGTACCATGGACAATCAATTGGGGGAAGAAACGGACGTTACATTTAAGACAAAAAATACAAGAGTAGTTCAAGAGAGTGACATTTCTGAACTACTCGACAAAACACTACAAAACGAAATGGAACAGACAGAAATGAAAAAGAGTGGCTGGACACTGCATGCTGTAGATGGTTTAAGACTGAGAATTAATAAATACATACCCTTACGTGGAAGTACTTACATTCCTTTACCACCCAAAATATTCAATACTAAATCCTGTATTAACGTAAAAAATAATGACAAACAGTGTTTCCGATATTCCGTTTTATCCAAATTGGTTCCTGTACATCCCGAAAGAGTAAGTAATTACACAAATTTACAACATCCTTATGACTTTTCCGACATCACATTCCCCACTCCCCTATGTGACATAAAAAAATTTGAAAAAAAAAATAATATATCGATCAATGTCTTCGGGTTGGACGACAAAACTAATGTTTACCCATTAAAGATTGTAGACACTGAATTGGAAGACCATAGAGACTTACTATTGATTGACAATGATGACGGACTACAGCACTATGTTTATGTTAAAAACTTTGAACGACTGTTATGTAAACAAATGACTGGACATGAACATAAAATATTAATCTGCAAAAGGTGCTTTCAGCATTACACTGTTGTGCATAATGGAATAGAAAACATGGAAGAACATAAGAAATTGTGTAAAAAAAATAAACCTGTTTCTGTTGATCTTCCATTTAAAAAGCCGTTTGAACATGTCGAACGAGCGCTGAGAGTACCTTTTGTAGTTTATGCCGATTTTGAGGCTATTTAGCACCAATCCAGAACTGTCAACCAAACCCCGAATTATCCTACACTCTTCAATACCAAAAGCATGAGGCTATGAGTTTCTGCACATATTTAAAGTGTACTGAAGATGTAATCCAGTTGGATCCTACACTTCCTACTGAACCTTATATTTATCGGGGAGAAAATGCTGCCGCTCATTTCCTTCAATATTTAAAAAACATAGCAGAAAAAATAAGTACTATATACTCTAGACAATTACCAATGAAACAATTGACTATAGACGAACAAAGACGACATAACGCAGCTAACACTTGTTATATGTGTGACAAAACTTTTACAACCAATGACAAAGTACGTGACCATTGCCACTTAACAGGACGATACAGAGGGGCAGCTCATTCTACCTGTAATATAAGGTATCAAAACCCCAGCTTTTTACCCGTTCTCCTACACAACCTTACCGGATATGATAGCCACTTTATCGTACGCGAACTCGACTACGATGACAAACAAATAGACGTCATACCAAATAATGAAGAGAAGTACATATCCTTTAGTAAAACCATAACACCACATATAAAACTACGATTTATAGACACATTTCGATTTATGCCATCTAGTTTAGACAAATTAGTACAAACACTACCCGACATACCAGACACTAGTAAATTTTTTACACCAGAACAACTTCCACTATTGACAAGAAAAGGTGTTTTCCCATATGAATACATTACTGACTGGAACAAATTAAAAGAGACAAACTTACCACCAAGGACTGCCTTCTATAGCCACTTGAAAAAATGTGATATTACGGAAGAGGACTATCAGCATGCATGTAATATATGGTCAACTTTCAAGTGTAAAAGCTTGGGAGAATATAGTGACCTATACCTTAAAACTGATGTATTGCTGTTAGCTGACGTATTTGAAACATTCCGTAATGTCACATTGACAACACACAAACTGGATCCTTGTCACTATTTTACATTGCCCGGCTTATCCTGGGATGCCATGTTACGATATACAGGTATCAAATTGGAACTTCTCCTAGATTATGATCAGATAATGATGGTTGAGCAGAGCATCCGAGGTGGGTTATGTCAAGTTGCTCATCGTTATTTGGTCGCAAATAATAAATACATGAAAGATTACAATCCAAATAAAGAGAGCACTTTCATAACCTACCAAGATTGCAATAATTTGTACGGTTATGCCATGTCTCAACCATTACCTTATGGAGAGTTCCAATGGATAAGCCCCGAACAATTCAATATTAAAGACGTAACTGCAAACGACGACTATGGTTATATAGTAGACGTAGACGTACACTATCCCCCACACTTACACAAGCTACACAATGACCTACCTTTCCTTGCGGAAAACATAATAATCGATAAACAGAAAAAATTAGTAGCCCATTTGAATGACCGGTGCAGATACATAGTTCATTATGTAACTCTGCAACAAGCCATTCAACATGGGTTAGTTTTGAAGAAAGTTTATCGAGTACTAAAATTCGGACAATCAAACTGGCTCAAACCGTACATTGAACTTAATACAGAACTTAGAAAAAATGCGAAAAACAACTTTGACAAAGACCTTTACAAACTGTATAACAACTCGGTGTATGGGAAAACAATGGAAAATATTAGGAAAAGAAAAAACATAAAACTTGTCAGTAGTGGAAAACGTATTGAAAAAATAATAGCCAAACCTGGATTCATTGATCGAACCATCTACAGTGAAAATCTTGCAGCTGTCCACATGACTCAGACAAGACTAACCTTTGACAAAGCTTTATATTTGGGAGCATCTATTTTAGACTTGTCGAAATGTACATTATACAGTTACTTTTACTCTACAATGGCAAAGATCTACAAACCAAACATGATAAAAATCGGTTACATTGACACAGACAGTTTTATTTTCGAAATAAAGACAGAAGACTTATATCTGGACATGAAATTACACTTACTGAATGACATGGACACTTCCGACTACCCAATATCTCATCCTTGCCATTCCAACAGGAATAAAAAGGTTCTCGGCAAGTTTAAAGATGAGGCAAACGGAAAAATTATAAATGCTTTTGTGGGTTTACGTCCTAAAATGTATGCTTTGGATATTGAAGGGTTGGAAATTCTGAAGGCTAAAGGGGTTCACACCCCTTCATTACGACAAAATATTAACTTTAAAAACTACATAGAATGTATCGAAAAAGAGCAAGTATTCAGAGTTCCAACCACTTCAATAAGATCCACAAAACATCAATTATCTTCAGTTACAATAAATAAAATAGCACTTTCACCCAATGACCACAAACGGGTAATTCAAGAGGATGACAAATTTACGACGAAAGCGTTGGGATACAGGGGGGAATAGTATAAAAAATTGTATTATATATATTTATTTATTTATTTATTCTAAAATTAAGTTATTTATTTTAAAAATAGTTTATTAAAAAAAAAAAAAATGTATTTATATTTATTGTAAATAAAACAATTATTTTCATTAGGTATTCATTAATTCTTAATATTATTTTATATATATTGTATATTTACCAAAAACAAAAACTATGATTTTGTTTTGTAGAAATAAATTGTGTATTTGTTTATAATAAAATATATTTTGTTAAATTCAACTTTATTTTTTTTTTTTTTTACTTATCTTTAGCTAAAAAAAAAAAAAAAAGGAAAAAAAAAAGTTGTTATAATTATATTTATTAATGAAAAAAAAAAAAAATTCAAATGTACTTAAATGGTAGAAAATGACTAAGTATTAAATAAGTGTTACACTATGGTTCAAGTATCCTTAAATAGTTCAACAAAAAATAACTAATTTTTAAGCAAATTTTTACAATTTTCCCAAGTATTTTTATTGTTTGGAAACCCAAGCCACTTCAACAACACTTTATTATTTTTCTTCTTCAAAATTTTCTCCACAAGATAGACATTAGGAAATTTAACTGTGGCAAGTTCTTGTTCATAAAATCCGCCCAACACGTTTTCACCATTTGAATCTTGTAAAAAGTAAGTGATTGGAACAGTTTTTCTTACTTGAGTCACTTTAAATATCTCTGTACTCCAAGAAGGTAAATATCCTTTGGTAAATACTGTCTTATATTTTGAGATGCGTACATGGTCGCCCGCTTTGAATTTTGGTGTCTTCCGAACAATAGAATTTGGTTGTTGTGATAATTTCTTAATAATGTCAGATTCATTATTTTCAGTTACTTCAGAAGGTTTCATTCCAATACTTCTGTGTATAGACTCATTATTGTATTTATACATTAGCTTGGGTAAATTCTCTACCCATTTGTAATTGCCTTGGATATTAAACATTTTCCACATCCAAGTTTTTAGAGTGCGATTAAATCGCTCCACCATTGACGCTTTCATAACACTGTAGGTACTGTAATGATTAATTTTATACTTTTCCAAAAGTCGATTAACATGTGGATTATAAAATTCTGTTCCCAAATCAGTTTGTAAATTTCGTGGGCTATTTTTTGCCTGGTTTTCTATAATGTTTTGTAATGCTTTGGCCACTTCAATACCACTTTTGTTTTTCAGAGGTTCCACCCAAGCTTTCTTTGAAAGACAATCAATTACAGTGAGTAGATATTTAAACTTTCCATCAGGAAAATTTGACATTATAACCGTATCCGCTTGCCATATGTCATGCAAACCTTTCAATAATACTCTTCTTCGTGGATAATTCTTCCTCGCCGGCCTGTGTAGTTCATCGACAACAATCTGTTTAACATTCATTATTCAATGTAGCTACCTTCTCTTAGTTCTTCCGCTATAGCTGTTATTTCATTTTCGTGCCCCCGGTTACCAGCAACTACTGAAGCAACAAGTAAATGCAGACGATCAACTAATTCATTAGGATCATCCCAATAGACGATTCTTGGTTGATGTGTTGTTTTCAGTCCCAAACCAGACACATAACTAGTCGAGAATAATGGTTTTATAACATTTAAATACTTGTAACCACGGTTTGAATTTACTGGATTCTCTGTAGAGTAACCACGATAAATGGCGTTGGTACTTGATAATATTTTCTTATATATCTTTTTGTCAGACTCTGCCACTAGGCTAATATCTGGACGCTTCATGAATAACAATTCAAACAGTCCTGGTGTTCCTTTATAGTGAACGCCGTGAACTACAATGTTGTTGTTATCTCATGTAACTTGAGAATCTCCAATCAGCCAACGTTGACCATCGAATCGCATACCATATATTTTATCCAAATGATCACCATGTCGGCCATTCAAATATTTGTCAATGTATTTCCTCGCAAGATGACTAACGTGTTTAAGATAAGTTTTCGCTTCTTTCCGTCCTTCAGGTGTACGGAGCACTTCTTGTATCTGCTCTACTTCATCTTTTGTCTCAAATACTTCATCACTGTTGTAACTGCACCCTCCATCACTGTCATCTTCCTTTATTACACTCTCATCCTTTACCAAAGCGTCACTTATTGGTGATACTACATTTGCTGGTGATGGTAGTTGTAACTGATATTTTGATGTGCTAGGTTGGTCAGTTACCATTTGAGTGATGCTTAACTTCTCCTCTGGTTGTTGTTGTTGTTGTTGTTGCTGCTGCTGCTGTTTAAGAGTGGTTACAATCTCTTCCAGTGGATGTACAATTGTCTGTGTAGCTTGATTAATTTGACGTTGTTCTTGAGCTAATCTCTGTTTCAACAGTCTATGTTTCTTGCGAATATTCTCACTTGAACGTGCAATTTTCAACTTTAATTTCTTGTCCACATCTGCCATTATTATTATTATTAGATAGAAACAAAAATATCAAATCCTTTTCTATAACGAGCACTTTCACAATTTCTTTTAAATTCAGAATCTTTATCAATAACTAAAAAAACCGTATTTATCCGACCAACACTGTGAACACAACCACTTAAATTCATCAAATGACATATCGGTGTTCACATGATCTGAATATATATGTTTCAAGTTCAATTCATCTTGTTTGAATAAAATTAACAAATTTGCATTATCTCTAATCAACTGTTTGGGCACTTTACCATATGTTTGACACAAATAGAAAGAGTCAATGTTATTATGACGTCCCATGCAAAAGAAATCTCTCATTGTGGTTTGTTTTTCTGTTGCAACATCGTCAAAGATGAATACTGAATTGGGTTTAGCCTCTTGTGGTGTAATAATGTTATCTGAATCGCTATAAGTAAAGTATCCAATTTCAGGAACTTGGTTGAATATTTCATTCAATAAGCGATATTTAGGTTGGTTTAGAGATTTACCATATACATATACATTGGAGAATTTTAAACCATTTCTCTCGGTCAACAGTGCAATCATCAGATTAGTTTTACCCGAATTAGATGGTCCTGCAACAATACATCGCACAGAATTAGGCAGTAAAAGTCCATTTTTCCGATTGCTGGCGTCATCATCAATACCGGTGTATTCGATAATTGGAAGTCTGGTTGTTTGTTGGTGGAATTTCATCGTTGAACTGGATTGTTTTTTCACTATTGCTTTCCATATATATATATATATCCCTATGTGATGGACCATTTTTCTCAGTCATCACTGGGACAATGGCGAAGAAACGGTCAAAAGTGAAACAAGTTATTGCAGCTGTAATACAAAAAGGTATTGGTAAGAAGAAGAAGAAGAAGAAGAACTTTAGGTTATTACCCATACCTAGTGAACAACAGCATCCGAAGAAGAAAGGTGGATTTTTACCGCTATTATTGTCTGCTCTACCTGCACTGACTGCATTGGGATCAGCTGCAGCTGGAGGGGCAGCAATCGCAAAAGCGATTAATTCCGCTAAAGCTGCTAAAAAACAATTGAACGAATTGAAGCGACATAATCAGAAGATGGAAGCTGTTGCATTGGGAAAAGGAATATATTTACGACCTTACAAAAATGGTAATGGACTTGTTTTGGAAAAGAAGACGACGAACAATTCAAAAAACTAATTGTGAGATTACCTCTCCGACCATTAACAAATGTTGATTTAACAAAACTAGCCACAAAATTAGAGATTCCATATTTTAGAGGTGTTTTCATGAGAGACAATCTACCTACAGTATGTAAAGTAAATGAAAGTGTTGTAATTAATCTTGACAGTATACATGGACCAGGCACCCATTGGGTGTGCTATGTAAAGAGAGGTAATCTAATTGTTTATTTTGATAGTTTTGGAAACTTACCACCACCACCAGAGCTAATAATGTATTTGAAGAACAAACCAATATTGTATAATAGTGAACAATATCAGCAACCAAACACTGTTATATGTGGTCATTTGTGTTTACTTTTTCTCTCTTTGTACACAGCGGGCTAACTATAAATAGAATAATTTTTTTTTAATTTACGACAGTCATGAGTTTTACCATCACCCTAACAGGACGAGAGTCCGTTCTCAGTGCAAATCATTTCCCACCTATACATTTAGATGATGAATGGGAAATGGCACTGTTATCCTTTGAAACCTTTCATTCGATACCAAACGTTGATGAACACAATAATACATTGGAATATATTAGAGATGATGATGATGATTACAAAACAAGTATAACAATTCCTACAGGTACGTACGAACTAAGTGATATAAACGATTATATCAAGTCTAATTTACCAGAGGATGTAAAGTTTGAATTAACTGCTAATAAGAATACACTCAAATCAGAACTCATTTCTTCAGCGGTTATATCCTTCAATTGTAACGATTCAATTGGACCACTATTGGGATTTGGAAGAGTTACGCTGGAAAATAAAAATCAAAAATATATTTCTAGCGAAATAGTGGACATATTTAGTGTGAACTGCGTGCTGGTAGATTGTAATATAGTTACTGGTGCTTATACAAATGGTAAATTAGTTCATACACTTCATGAGTTTTTTCCACAAGTTGCACCAGGATATAAGATTGTGGAAGTACCAAATAATCTCATTTATATGCCAGTCATCATAAGGACAATTGACAATATAACACTACGAGTGACAGATCAAAACGGTCGATTGATCAATTTTAGAAAAGAAGAAATTACCGTTAGACTGCATTTGAAGAAAAAGAAAAATGGTTCTTAGATTTCACCATCCTCAACATCGCAGTTCATGTATAAATAAACCTCAAACATCCCACCAGTCACACATTCAACCGTCTTCTGTAGAAGGGAGAGCATCTTTAACCACGCACAGTATTAGACTTTTACAACAACTTGGATTCAAACCAATCTCACCACAACATGGACGGGGGAATATTGGACATTGGAGCGCCAGTTGAGTCTGACGAGTCGATAACAAAAATAGAATTTAGATCACATCAGCCATATGCATCGACAACATTGAATAATTCAGATGAGATACGTATACCAGTTAATCAACAAGATGTTTACACGTTACCAAGCAAGAGCTATTTGTATGTGGAAGGAACATTGTTTAACCAACAAGGAGCAGCAGCGAAGAAGCATACGTTATGCCGTAACGCCATAGCCCATTTATTTCAAGAAATTAGATACGAATTAAATGGAATACTGGGGGATAGCGTGAGGAACCCTGGAATAGCAACAACATTAAAAGGATATGCTTCTTTTGAACCCAATCAGGTGATGGGCATGTCCGGCTGGGTCGAAGCTATGCACTATGCATCACATCCACTATTGTCCAAAGAAACGGGACACTTTAATGCCTGCATACCATTAAGTTACCTGTTGGGATTTGCTGAAGATTACAAAAAGATAATCGTTAACGCTAAACAAGAATTAGTTCTCATTAGATCCAGGTCAGATGAGAATGCGGTCACTGCTTTGACTAATTTAGAAGGAGACGATGAAGTGATTAAAGTGACAATTACAAAGATTGCATGGAAAATACCTTATGTGTCTGTATCGGATGTGGAAAAGGTTCATCTAATCACTTATTTGGAGAAAGGAGTAAATGTGACAATACCATTTCGAACATGGGATCTGTACACATATCCACAGCTTCCACAGAGTGTGGGAAAACAGTCTTGGACAATTAAAACTACAACTGTGACGGAAAGACCACGCTATGTTATTGTTGCTTTTCAAACTGATCGCAATGATAATGCAAAGACAGATACGAGCCGTTTTGATCACTGTAATCTGGTCAACATGAAATTGTATTTAAACAATCAAGTGTATCCATATGATGATTTGGGATTGAATTTCACACAAAAGCGAATTGGTATATTATATGATATGTATGCAAGATTTCAAAATTCATATTATGGAAAAGAAATTAGCAAACCGTTTTTGCAAGATTATGAAGTATTTAACAGCGTTGCACCTATAGTGGTTATTGATTGTTCACTTCAACATGAACCTGGTCAAATCGCTTGCACCTGTGGATGTAAGATTAGAATTTGAAACGAATGATGTGATCCCAGCTAAGACGAGTGTATATTGCCTAATTATAAGTGAACAGATTTTCCAATACAATCCATTTACAAGTGCTGTGAATAAAATAGCATAATAGTCTTTTTTTTTCCCCACAGAGAAATAATAATTTTTTGTGTTAATTTTTCATAAGAATTTAAAATGTGCTAAAAAATCTTAGGCCATTCAATATGGTTTAATATGATGTATGTTACATTGTTTTTTTTTTTTCAAATTTGTTTATTGTAAAGATAAGTTATTGAATGTGCATTTAACATAATAATTGTAAAAATAAAATTAATATATTAATTATTTTTAATCAAGATTGTTTTTTCTCTCTCTATTTCCTATACTTCAGGGTGTATATTATGTTGCGTTAGAAAAACAGACCTAACGATTTTGCCAAAAAAAAAACTTACAGATTTTATTAAGAGAGTGACTCATAAAATCGATAATAATTATATACTGGATTCGATAGGTGTTATCAATATACATATCGGTAAATACCATTTTTCCAATTTCTTAAAAAGGAAAATGGAGATTTACATTGTAATTGATAAAAATAGATAAGAAGGAACCATAGATTAAGTTTTAGTTTATTGTTTACCAAAAAAAAAACTTACATAAGTATTTGTAAAAAAAAAAAAAAATAATAATAATAACATAAAAAAAAAAAAAATATTATAATTAGGAATTATATCGCAAACATTGTGCACACATAGAGGTTAATAAACTTTTGTACGAATGGAAAAATACAGGTTAATGAACCCTGGCCTGGGGTACGTGGGGCAGAGCCTCTCTTTAAGTCTCTGTGTATATATTTTATAAATATATATCTATAGAGAGAGAGAGAGAGAAAGGATATGAGAGAGATGAGGGAGAAGTATGTGGGTGAGGTATAAGGATCTAAAGAAAACTACTATTGCCAAGTTACCACTATAGCTGAGTGGTGTAAGTGATGGACTTGGATGACGAAGGTTGTGAGATCGCTTTTGCTGACCTAAGCAAAAAAAAAAATTAATTTTTAATATTTCTTCGCTTACAGGAAAAGGGGATGGGGAGGGGGTGGGGGAAAAGTTGGGAATAGGTTGGGGGAGGGGAGAGGGATCATGTGGTGGGAGAGGGGTAACTAGGGCGGTGAGGGGGGTGGTGGATCATGGACAGGGAAGGTTGGAAGGTAGAAGGCGAGGGGGGTAGGTGAGGGAGCAAAAATCTGTCCGGAAAACCGGCAAACATATACTATGATATTTACATAATATATGGCAGCCTAAAGATTGACAAAAGATAAATTTTTCTCTCTACTGACAATCTGTATTAATCTTATCCAACTTTTATTTTCTTCTTTTTCATCGTTTAATACCAAAAAGAAAGTTTTCACTTTTTTTTTACAGATTTAGGGGGGAAAACATTACGACGAATCTTGTCGAATTTAAAAAATTGTATCAGCCTAGTATAGTAGTCATACCTAGTAAGAGGAAGTATTGTAATCGTGTCAAATTTTCGTTATCGAGTTTTCACCGGAAATATCCATTTTGAGGTTCCCTGGGTCTAAAAAAGTGGTTTTTAGCAAATGGTGTGTGTGAGTGTGTGTGTGTGTGTGTGTGTGAGTGAACAGCATAGCTCAAAAAACGAAAAATCGCAGCAAGTTTAAACTTGATATGCCGTTTGTTTTTACTTAATATAAAACATATTTGGAGGACTAGTAAATATATAAAAAAAAAAGAAAAATGCATTTTTAGCGATCGTATGTTGTGTTTGTATGTATGTAAATGGATATTTGAACAAAATATATGTGTGTGTATGTTAGAACAAAATATCTGGAAAAAAAAAAACGAAAAATTACAGGTATTTTAAAAACTTGGTATTTCATTTAGGCAATACCAGCACTGTGACAAATTTGAGATTTCCGGTTAAATCCATCAATGGGAAGTGCATTTTTACTGAATTTTTCTTTTCTCTTATGTTTTTCGCAACTTTTTCGACTAAGGTTTCAACGATTTTCTTTAAACCTCATACAATAGAAAATATACGTAAATACCTATCACTTTTATTTGAAACATTTTCTGAAACCGGCAAAATTTATTTTTTGGAGAGTTTCTGTGGGAACAGTAGCGTTAAGATTTTCTCTATTGGTTCTACCATCTACATAATATTAATAAACACTAGAAGTATTGTTAGAATACGAAATTTGAAGAAAATCGATTGACCGGAAGTGCGAATTTACAGAATAGGTTTCTTTTGGAACTTTCTCGAAAATGACTTAAACGATTTCCTTTAAACTTGGGAATACAACTGCACAGTTAAAAACTAATTTCTCTATATAAATAATTATTGATCTTTAATTTAACAACCACGATAATTTTCAATTGAAATTAGTAATAATTTCTAATTTTGGGACAAATATAAATTTGCGTTTTATTTGTAAAAGAAATTTATTATCTTACCTTAATTGCTAAGATATAAATTTTATCATTTATGTGAAGTTCTCCATAAAAAATTTTGAATTTAAACTTTATAACTAATTAAAATTAAAAACTAAAAACAACAGTTGAAAAAAAAAAAAAATTACATCACTAGATTAAATTACGTTGAAAAAGTTCATTAGCACGCTAAGTAAGTTAACAAACTGAAAGGTTCTTGATTGTATATTACAGTGGATGTTGTTTAAAAATATGGTGGTGCATCAAGATTACAACTATATACAGATTAATATAAACATTTGATAGTGACTTAAACTGTTTGGACTTTGTAAGGAATATATAAAAGATTATAATAATAATAATAATAATAATTATGAATTAAAATAGTAAAACTAGAAATATTTTAATTTTGCAATTCTAAACATAAAAATTTCTATTGTATATTAATAATAAAAATATTTATTATTATTATTAATCGGGTGCCTAATGGGTGGGACCTAAGCCTATGTGGCTTTTATCCCCCGATACCCCCCATGTTCCCTTAGTTAATCTCCCCCGGAAGCTTACCGGTTAATCTACAATATCCCAAGATATCCCTAAACTCCAACTCGCCCAAGCAATCCTGCGAGAGTGGTGCTTTCCCAAATACGCGAAACCTAGTTCCAGCGAAACGGAGACACTGACATAAGTAGTGGTACACCGTTTCCCTAACTCTGTCATCGCAGTTCTGACAAATGGGACTGGACGTCCTCCCTATGTTAAACAAGTGACTGGACACACTTAGGTGT
>JAAEAF010014267.1:0-63208 GCA_011037195.1 Triatoma infestans
AAGTTCTGTTTTATGTATTTTGTGTGTGTAAAGTTCTGTTTTATGTATTTGTGTGTGTGTGTTTGTATGTAAAAGTTCAGTTTAAGTTCTGTTTTATGTATTTGTAAAGTTACGTTTAAGTATTAGTATTTGTGTAAAAGTTATGTTTTTGTGTATGTATGCATGGCAAATATAAAACATTTTAAAAAAAGATGTTGTTTGTCAAAAATAATTACATCGACTATGTGAACTTATATTGCATCTATATGTGCAAAGTCACTTCCTTTGTTGATTTTTTTACCTTACTTTTATTAGTTTATGCAATGTTTAATATTACATCAATAATTTAACATAATGACGTTTACAGGCCACCATTCCCCCTGTCATAATTGTATCAACATTTTGCGTGTCTAAAATGGTGTCAAATAACTTGTCTATTTTTCTCCATTATGTGACAGTTTACTCATTCTTATTGCTAGTATAATGTTTAATATATTTTGTCTAAATGGTGTCAAATAATACCAAATAAATTATTATAATGAGTCATTCTTTTATTGCAAAATTTATTATAATTCTTTTATCACAAACTTGTTATAATGAGTCATTCTTTTTATCAGGCCCCAAGACAGGATGTTCTTATCTGTTTATTATTTAGCTTTGTACTTCAATGGTGAGCTCATTAGTGGGGTGATTCTGTTTTATGGGCGTTTGTTAATTGATGACCTCATTTAAACATATTAGTGGGGGGTAATGTTCATTAACTCTTCAACCTAGCTAAGCCGCTAGAAGAACATAGTCAAACGTACAAGTTTAGTCCTGAGTTAGCCACCTTACTACATTGCCAGGGAGTGGGGGTATGTTTTACACTTTATATATTAATGCAGATTTAGTTGCAAGTTTCTATTGCAGTTTAAACAAATATTGGTTTTAATTGAGAAGTATTTTCATTTCAAACCTCCCAACGGTGTGCATTATGGCGATGTGGTGAAGAGCTCAATCTTTCCACCTTAGAGGTTAAATGGATTAATATATCATCCTCCACTGCCAATTAATATTCCCACATAATTTACCCCCATTTAATATTATTTTATGTCTAAGATGTTTTTTTTTTTAGAGAGAGATGTCTAATATACTTGTTTAATTTGTACCTTATTGCCCATTGGTTTGCCCTATAACGTTTTTTTATATTATTTTGTGTCTAAGATGTTGTGTTTTTTAGAGATGCCAATTTGTTTTATTTTGACCCCATTAATTGCCTAAGATGTTGTTTAATAATGCTAAAGCATGTCCAATTTGTTTTATTTTGACCCCATTAATTGCCTAAGATGTTGTTTAATAATGCTAAAGCATGTCTAATTTGTTTTATTTTGACCCCATTAATTGTCTAAGATGTTGTTTAATAATGCTAAAGCATGTCCAATTTGTTTGATTTTCACCTACATAATTACCATTAGCTTTTAATGTCTCAATTGCCGTATATAATGATTTCTTTAATATTATTTGTGCCTAATATATAACGTTTAAACACACATGTTCTATAATTGCATCAATAGAGGTGTTTGTATAAGGTGTCATTTTATTAATATATGCTGCCCCCCCACCACCAATTAATCTTCACTCACATAATTGCCCATTAGTTTGCCATATAACGTTTTAATATATTTTATGTCTTATATTTTAACATAATTGCATCGGCATTTTGCGTGTCTAAAATGGTGTTAATAACTTGTCTGTTTACTCTAGCACATTTATTCTAGCATTTGTACAATTAGGTTGGATTCTTTTCTTCATCTTTGTATCATATTTATTCAATATAAAACTGTCACATGCATTATAAACTTTATCGGAAATGTGTATTTAGCTAGAAAGTAATGTATAAGATATAATAAATTATGATTCCCCGACTTTATCTTATATGATTCACTCAATTGCTATTTCTAACAAGATAAATAGCTTTTAATGCCTCAATTGCCGTATATAATGATTTCTTTAATATTATTTGTACCTAATATATAACATTTAAACATACATGTTCTATAATTATATCAATAGAGGTGTTTATATTAGGTGTCATTTTTTTTTTAAACATGATGTTAAATATATGCTGTCCAACCAATAGTTTAATTTTGCGTTCTTACTGTAATCACCAATGTCTTTGGATGTTTAATAATGGTAAATAACATTTAAACACACATAGAGGTTGCAAGGTGCCATTTTTTATTGAAAATGATGTTAAATGGATTAATATAAGCTGTCCCCCACCACCAATTAATCTTCACTCTCATAATTGCCCATTAGTTTGCCATATAACGTTCTAATATTATTTGTGGCTAAGATGTTATACCATTTTGTTTTATTTTTTCACCTCACATATTTGTCATTAGTTTATGCCTCAATTGCTATATATAATGATTATTTTGCGGTGTTTTTTTTAAATATACAATTATATTATCTCAATTAGTTTGCTATTATTTATAACGTTTTAGTTTAAAATGTAACACTAACTTAAAAGGTATGTACAATTATCTTGTTTTTACCCCCACCAGCAGTTTATTCAATCTTATTATTTTGTATGTTTAAACTAGTGTTAAATATTTGTGTGCAGAATAATACTTTACTTATTCTCATAAAATTGCCATTAGTTCTTTACCTAAATTGGCATGATTTTAATATTTTTGTGTCTAAAATGGTGTTAGATAATGTTAAATGGAATAATAAGTTGGTTTACCCTATTCTCACATAATTACCATTAGTTTGCTATATATAATGATTTAATTTTATTTGCGCCTAAGAAAATGTTGTGTGTTTAGATATATCAATTTTCATGTTTTTAATTTCACCCTATTCTCATATAATTGTCATTAGCTTTAATACCTCAATTGGTTCTATATATAATGATTATTTTAATATTTTTATGTGTCTATGATGTTGTGTTTTTTAAATATACCATTTGTATTATTTATACCTCAATTAGTTTGCTATATATAATGATTTAATTTTATTTATGCCTAAGAAAATGCTGTGTTTTTCTATTTTCCCCCCACTATTCTTACATTCTTTTTTATGTTTAAGACGTTTTACATATACCATTTTGTATTATTTTTTCGCCCTTGTTATATATAATGTTGCGTTTAAGTTATGTCATTTTGTATTATTTGAATCTAAGAAAATGCTGTGTTTTTAGATATGTCAATTTTCTCACATATTCACTAAATGCCATGTAATCGTTTGCAAGGTTTATTCAATCGCCATGGGCTATACACCAACTTAAAAGATATGTAAAATTTACCTCAGCTTCTTATTCTTAATATTTCTGTGTTTAAAATGTTAGGTTAAGTCATTGTATCAAAAAACACTAGTTTGCTCTATATAATGATTTAATTTTATTTGCGCCTAAGAAAATGTTGTGTTTTTATTTCCCCCACTATTCTTATATAATTACATTCTTTTTTTATGTTTAAGTTGTTTTAAATATGCCATTTACCTTGCATTATTTTTTTCATCTCACATAATTGCCATTAGCTTGATATATATAATGTTTTTTTAATATTAAAATGTTGTGTTTTAGTTATGTCAATTAATTTATATTATTTCTTTGAAATGTTGTGTTTTAGATATGTCAATTAATTTGTACTATTTCTTTAAAATGTTGTGTTTTAGTTGTGTCAATTAATTTGTATTATTTCTACCTTATTCTCACATCCATTATGTGGTATAGTGATGTTTATAGGGTACGTTTAAGCATTCATATTACCTTTTCTCACATATTCACTAAATGCCATGTAATTACATCAATAGAGGTGTTTATTCAATCACCATGAGCTATTATTTAAACTAACACCAACTTAAAAGATATGTAAAATTTAACTCAGCCTACCCAATCTTAATATTTCTGCATGTTTAAAATGTTAGGTTAAGTAATTGTATCAAAAAATGTTTATTTAATAGTTTGTTAGACTTCGGGTTTTTAACATACCTGTGGCGTTTATGACCTATCAATTAAGCTGTTTATTTTATTCCAACACAAAGATGTGACTCACACGTTGTTAATATATGTTATAAATTGTTTTCGTAATTACATTAATATTTTGTGTGGGAGTTTTTATTACCTTATTCAATCATCATTAGTTTTTAACTCAATGCTATTATATATAACGTTTTAGTTTAAAATGTAACACCAACTTAAAAGATATGTAAAATTAACTGTTTATTTTTACCCCCCACCATAATCACCAATGTCTTAAGATGTTTTAAATAAACCAATTGTTTTACTTCTAATATATATAACATTTAAACACACATGTTCTATAATTATATCAATAGAGGTGTTTGTATAAGGTGTCATTTTTTTGAAACATGATGTTAAATAGATTAATATATGCCGTCCCCCACCACCAATTAATATTCTCACATAATTACATTCTTTTTTATGTTTAAGACGTTTTACTTCTAATATATATAACATTTAAACACACATAGAGGTTGCAAGGTGTCATTTTATTGAAAATGATGTTAATATATGCTGCCCAACCAATAGTTTACTTTGTGTTCTTACTGTAATCGCAAATGTCTTAAGATGTTTCATTTTTCACCTCACATATTTGTCATTAGTTTATACCTCAATTGCTATATATAATGATTATTTTGCTGTGTTTTTTTTAAATATACCATTTGTATTATCTCAATAAGTTTGCTATTTATAATGAATATTGTGTTTTTAGATAAGGCAATTTTTACTTGTTTTACCTTATGTCATATAATTACATTCTTTTTTTATTTTTATGTCTTAAGATGTTTTGAATAAACCATTTGTTTTACTTATACCTCAATTAGTTTGCTATATATAATGAATATGTGTGTTTTAGATATGTCAATTTTTACTTGTTTTACCTTATTGTCATATAATTACATTCTTTTTTTATTTTTATGTCTTAAGATGTTTTAAATAAACCATTTGTTTTACTTATACCTCAATTAATTTGCTATATATAATGAATATTGTGTTTTAGATATGTCAATTTTTACTTGGTTTATTGCCACATATTCGCCATTAGTTTGCAACTGTTTTAACATTTTTATGTCTTAAGATGAATAATAAATACATTAATATGTCAATTTTTGTTTTATTTTCACCCACATAGTTTGCTTGTTGTTTTGTAACTTATTTATGTCTTAAGATGTTGTCTAATAATAATAAATACATTAATATGCCATATTGTATTATTTTTTTTTTCACCCCTTACCCATATAACGTTCTAATATTGTTTGTGTCTAACATGTTATTCACTAAATGCCATGTAATTACATCAATAGAGGTGTTTATTCAATCACCATGAGCTATACACCAACTTAAAAGGTATGTAAAATTTACCTCAGCCTATGTATGTTTAAAATGTTAGGTTAAGTAATTGCATCAAAGGAGTTATTTATTAAAGATATGTTAATATATTTGGTTTGTTAGACTTACATACCTGCGGCGTTTATGATATATCAATTAGGTTGTTTTTTTTTACCTTATTCCAACACAAAGAATCACCATTATGTGACTCACACTCAATCTATGCTATTAATATTTTGGTGGAAGGGATTGCAGATATGTTAATTAACTTGTCTCCTTATTCTAGTTTTTAACTTAATTAGTTTGCTATATAATGTTTTTTGAATGTTGTGTTTTAGATATGCCACATATTCACCATTAGTTTGCTTGTTGTTTTGCAACTTATTTATTTTTTGTCTCCCACCCACATTGGTAATAATGTTTATTGTGTAGATATATCAATTGTCTATCAATTATTAAAAGATATGTTAAAAATGCCCTATAATCACCTATAATTGTTGTTAACTAATGTGAAATAATAAAAAAGATATGTTCCCAAGGGGTCACATACTTATATATGATAATTTACTACTATGAACTAAGTGACCGCTTTGGTCTAGTGGTTTGCATTGCCGTCTTCTGACTCAACAATTAAGGTTCGATTCCAGGTTAAACAACTTTTTTATTTCATTTTATTTAATTATTTATAATTTATTTATATTTATAATTTAATATATAATTTATTTGTAATTTAATCGTCTTCGAATTGAATGATGTGATGACGTCATCTTTAAATTAGGCTCATTGATTTGGATGAGTTCTTAAATTTAAGCCATCGGTTTGGGTGATGACGTCAGAGAGATCATAGCCCCTGTGCCAGAATGCCCCAAAGTACCCTACTAACGCAAACCGGAGTCTATGAAACACTCACACAACCTTCTTATACTGCATTTTCTATGATTTCGAATTTTTCACATGTTCACATTGTGTCAACAAATTGAAGTGGCTGAACGTTAGAGGAAAGCTAAAGTCACAGTTGCGCCCATTACTGCCTAAATTCAATGTTCACGAATAAATGCTATTTCTAGAAAAATATCAACAAAAATCTTAAATTTGAAAGTCTTGCAACTTGAACGGTTGCCAAATTGAAATGTTACGATCTATAAATTTTTCTGAAAGATCTATTATTTTAATTAAATATTATATCGCCTTAAATTCTACCAGTTGGTGGAATCTTATTTATTTATGATGGAATCTTATCTCAGCAAACATCATATATTCAAGTTCTTCTGATGTTTCTTTTCAACCCACACTATCAGGGCCAGATCGTCTGCAAACTTCCAGGGCGGCTGGTTACATCCAGTTTCCGAGTTCCTCGATCTTAATCTCTTACTCCCATTGTGATACATACCTAAACGATATAAAATTTTGCGCTGCCGGTGACTTTTTCTAGTAAGAGAAGTATTGCGATCGTGCCAGATTTTCGAAATTGGCTTTTCACCGGAAATACATGCTTTGAGGACCCTTGAGAACGAAAAAACTTGTTTTAGCGAATAGTCTCTATGTTTGTGTGGGTGTGGGTGTGTGTTAACACAATATCTCAAAAACGAAATATCACAGGACGCTTGATGTTGGTGTTCCTCCTCTGATACGCAGCTTTCGGGCAAAATCCATCAACTTGAAGTATGACTTTACTGAATTTTGTTCCTTCAGTTTTCCTCGATTTTCTTAAAAATGGCTCCAGCTATTTTCTTTTAATACTTGCATAATCATCTCTAAATTTTATTGAAACATTTTCCCCAAAAATTGATTTTTATGGGGGGACTGAGGGAACACTAGCTTTTCTTTAAAGTACCACTTCATGATTTTACCACACTACATAATATTAATACACCTGGCAAGTATTGAAAGAATTACAAATTTGAAGGGAATCGGTTAATCGGAAGTGGGACTTTACAGAAAAGGTTTTTTAGATTTGTTGGAATTCTTTCGGAAACGTCCATAACGTTTTTCTTTAAACTTCGGAATGGTCACTACACAGATACCATTCTGTAACTTTTATTTAAAAATTCCTTTAGCAACAAGCTTTAGTTGCGCCAGAGGGCTTTAGTTACTCCACCTTGTTTATGGCAAGCCTAATTAATTCAACGCTTGTAAACGTAACAGTTTTGAAGCAAATTGTTCATTGAAGTGGCATTATTGCAGAGAGAAAAGCCATGTGATTTTTTCACACCAGATTTGTTTTTTTCAAAAATGTTCACACTCTGTAACTCATACATTATAGACCACTCGCTAAACACTGATTCTCTTATTAAGGAGACCTCAAAACAAAACATTATTTCCGCTGCAAAACAGCAAGTAAGAGATACTAAAAATGGTCCATAAATTACTTAAAGTATTATCAGTAATGATAAAATAATGAATTAAAATTTCTAAAATAAATAGATTTCTATCTCCAGATTTTTGAGCAGTATTCGTAGTGTAATGACGTGGACGGTAGAGAAAGTGGTGAGGGAAAATATTTGGTCCCGTTCGCGAAGGGGAAAGATGAAGATACAGGACCAATAGATAAAGCTAGAATTCGTTTTTCTGAGCCTGACCTAGTAGCCTTTATAAAACAAGGTAAATTACGTTGGTTTCGTCATGTCCAAAGGATGGAGATTGACAGGGCCCCTAAGCGAACTTTAAAGGGACATCCAGGTGGTAGTCACCTTCGAGGAAGGTGGCTCGATAATGTGGAGAATAATTTAAGAACATTGCAGGTAAGGCGCTGGCGCATAAAGACGGAGAATAGAGAGGTATGATCAAAGATTGTGGAGGCCTTAGTGCTAAAAGAAGATCCATAGTATAATCTTATTTGATAATTAAGGAAAATTTAATGAATGTTTTCAGAGAGAGTATGGGAAGTAATAGTAATGGAACAGTCAATAATAATGAGCCTGAATTATGATAATTTTACCATCAGATATAGTGAACTACATTATAGAATTATAAAATAAATTATCAAAAAGGCAGTAAATGTTGGTATTGCGTAAGTACTAAGCTAGCTACAGATACACATTCCGACTGACATACAACAAGCTGCAGGCGATTAAAAGAAAGGCACTCCATATATACCTTGCCACTTTGAAATCTCTCCAAATCCAATAAAGTAAAAGATTTACAAATTCCAAGTAATTTTCTGTAATTGAAGTGCACACTCTCTGGCGAGGAAAAGATCCAGTTTTTGAGTATTATATGTAGTTTTATATTTTGAATATATCGTAACATTTAACAAGATTAGGGGCCGGTCAGAGGGCACATTACATTTCAGTGGGCTTCGCCATTTAGTTAAAATAATTTCGTTAAACCAAAATGTATAAATATATATATATATATATATATAGTTAACTACCAATTATCAAGTATTCACTATAGTAATAATAAAAACTCTACCTGGATCGGTTACATATCGTTACTATTTACTACCTGATAAAATTTCAAACAGACACCATTTCAAAACAAGTAATAACATCTGGGTTAAAACGTTTAAATGAAAATAACTTACAAATTATAAAACAGAAATGCTGGACGCTTTTTATTTCTTCAAGTGTAAATATGTTTATTGCATTCATACATAACCTTATTCTAACATATCTTACTGAATGTTTTACATATTACAGTATGATAAATCTGTGTTGCCAGCCTATCGATTGATAACAATCGATATGACATTATGTTGTATCTAAACAAATAAAATCTGGTGTGAAGTATTCAAAAGACATGAAATATTCCACTTCTGAGTGACAAAATTTCTTTTTACTTGGTACCTAGCGAATTTGGGCTATTGGCTATTTACTCTGCAGCCCTATCAAAATTTTTATCGCTCGTTTAAAGCTTAGGTTTTCCTGAATCTGAAGGGCACTGTTGTCTGTAGCGAGGGAACACTGTCAGGCTATGAGATAGTGTAGGGCTTGGTCACTCCCTATTGAAAAAAAGCAAAAGTTTATAGAGTAATTTGTCAGTTAGAACTGTAACAATTCTAGTTTGTAATAATAGCGTAAAGAGAGTGTCGCATCAGATTTCATATCAGATATTGTTTTTATATTCCTTAAACTCACTTGCACACATTATAAATAATTCAATGATTTACAATTTTTTAAATGCTTTGGAACTTAATTATGGTCCCATTAGAGCGTAAATTAAAATGAGAACGGAAATTCCAGGTTATTAGAAGAGAAGTAGACAATTTCGTTACTACTTCTATGACTGGATTCTATGATGAAATTAACAAAATTTAATCACATTTTAATTGAAAAGATTTGTATCTTACGATTGAAATGTTTTATGGAGAGTTAATAAATTGAATTTTTTTTAGTTTCTCGTGTTTTATCTCAAAAATGGCTTCAACGATTTTGTTTAAACTTTGTGTACTATCTACACACACATAAATAACAATCACTTTTATTTGAAACATTTTCCCGAGAAATTGATTTTTGGGGTTCTGGGGGGGGGCAGTAGCGTTATGCTGTCCTTTAAATACCACTTCAGTATAATATATGCTTTTACCACCTACATTATAACAAACCACATTAGATACATTGATAGAATTCCAATCGGTTACCCGGAAATGCAATTTTACAGAATTAGCTCCGAGAATTTTCTCGAAAACGCTTGTATCTTTTTTTTAAAAAACTTGGAATGCTTGCTGGATAGATAGAAATGTATCACTTTTATTTATAACATTATTCTGAAAAAATTGTCAGGAGCTTTAATGGCCCATATAAGACCGCTCAGATTTACATGTGAAATTCTCACCGCCATTTTATGGACACCCCAACTGAACATTGTAACGTTACAATTTTAAAGAAAATTTCTTGATTAAATTGTATTAATTTGAGTAAGAGAAAGTCGTGTGAGGGTTTCACACCAGATTTTTTTTTCTCACAATGATTTTTGTTTATAATTTCTGAACCTGTCATTTAAATTTGAATAATTTCTCTCAGGGAAATTTAATTTTTGGAAGGATCTGGGAAACAGCAACTTTTAACTTGCCTCTAAACCAGTGGTCTGATCGCGTACCCCTAAGACGAAAATAATTATTAGTTGTACCCCCATCTAATAATATATATATATATATGTGTGTGTGTGTGTGTGTGTGTGTGTGTGTGTGTGGGTGTACATATGTAGGTGTGTAGTCAAAAATCAAATTATTAATTATATTTAGTTAAACAATATCAATATACATACCTAAATTTAAATTAAAAATTTACATTTTGAATTAGAACTAATGTGAGCATTTGTTTAGTATATATTGGATATTGCATTTTTTTAGTAATATCGGAAAAATCTTGTTTGATGCCCTCTGATAACGCAATTCGAAGATCGGTTCTATCTCTAATTTATTTCTGTATTTAGTTTTAATTATTGTCATTGAAGAAAACGCTACTTCTTACAGATCTGTATACCTCTTAGATCTGGATATTCGGTTTCCAATTCCATCCACCAGTTTATGAAGAGATTTTTGTTTAAATTCGGATTGTAACGTTGTTCTTTCTCTCATGTCGCAGAATGGCTGAATAGCCGAAGCGTCGAGAAAAAATGAATCTGTTATTATTATTACATATTTAAAAATTTATTGTTTTTGGGTTCTTGAATACATATTCGGACAAGGAATTAGAAAGAAAATTGAGTCTAAATGAATGTCCTGAAATGAAATTTTTCAAATAAATTAGCAAAATGTACATATAAAATTTAAATTTATTGAATAAATTACTCATATTTTTTAAAAATTTACTAAATTTCCACTACAAATACATAATTTTTGCTAAATTCCCCGTACCGCAATTTGAATTTTTCCTTGTATGATCGCAAGTGATTGTAAGCCTACTTCTTCGGGAGGCTGGCTGTAAGATTAGACAGACTGCGGACAGGACACACATACAATATTTTGAAGGAAAACTTTGCGAACCCCTTGTGGTCTTTGGAGACCACTTCAGTGCTGCAATGGAAACAGTTCTATCACCTTACAATATATATGTGACATTAAATGAATTGCTATAGTTCCAAGTGTGAAGACAATCTTTTTTTGCCCGAAAGTACGTCTCTACAGAATTAGTTTTGAGTTCAATTTGGGGGGGATTTTCTCGAAAACCGCTATAACGATATCCTTTAAATTTGGAACGCTAACTGCACGCATATAAACCTATTAATTTTATTTGTAAAATTTATCAGGAAAAAATATTTGAGGGGAGACTGCGAAATCTGGTAGTAAGGCTTAAATTTAATCTGACTTTACCAGCTTAAGGATTTAGATAGAGGGCACTGCCAAACAATGTAATCACTCAGGGAAACAAATTTAATTCCCCCTGCTGTATTTCTGTTTCGAGCAAACTCAGCTAAAGTTTAGAAACGTTGAAAAGAGAATTTGTCAATTACGTAATATGTAATAACGGCGCAGTAAGTGAAATTCGTGTGAAGGTTTCACACCAGATTTTTAAGTTTTGTAACTAACAGACCTGACAAAAAAATAGCTAATTTGATTTGCTTCAGATAAATCGATTGTTGCAGTACTACTCTACAGCCAGTTAAACCAGTTTTTATCAAACTAATTGATGAGATTAAAATCAAATAGTACATATGTACATTATATTCGTAGAACTCAGACTGAACGATGTAATTGAACCAACAAGTTGTATACCATCCGCCCCAAATAGGGCGCCCCCACGTACACAAAAAAACAAATTAATTCTGAATCAATAACTGGTCGTCCGCATGTATTACATTGAAAAACAAACCACTCCCGCACCGTGCACTCTGGTCATATGTAATTCTTACATTCCTGTAATGGTGCAGTCGATAAAGATAGCGTTACCTACATTTATTTGCTAAACTTTGTGGTTTAAAGTTATTTGTACAATGTTGACAAGTACTCACATACAAAAACACACTCACACATAAATCCATATTCATAAAGCTCATGTATTTTTAAGTCTGAAAAATTGTCTAATAGTGTGGAATTATCTAGTAGGTTTTTATTAAGTTCTATAAACGTTATTTTCCGTTTTCCTTGAACGTTATTTTGCAGTTATCGTGTAGGACACAACTACAATACTGTACTGTTCAAACAGTATCTGGCCACCAGTCGACACTAGCGCTCATAGCAGCAACCACTCTACAAACGAACAATATCTGGTGTGAAACACTCACACGACTTTCTCTTACTGCAATATACATAGTTATAATTGACAAATTTTCTTCAAACTTGTTATTATTTTTTTAAATATTTATTACATTGCTGATAGAGTCAAACCCTTTAGCAAGGAGTTGGATTAACAAAGTGAACACAATGTTTAGCTATGACAGACAAAATATAAATATATATAAAATAAAGTAAAAAGTATATATTATACAAAAAATAAAATTCAGTAACAAAGTAAGAGAAAATACCATTTTATAAAAGTTTAATTCGTGTAATTAAACAAATTAAATCTATCAAAAGTTAAAGCATTAAAGCAAACAGTAATTGATTGGTCAGTTTTTAAACAGTCAAAAAACAGTTGGTTACTAAGAAATAATTATAATTACTTATTTTAATTTAGAGGAGTAAAACAAGAGAGGAGGTAATGTAAATAAATGTACACAAACTTCGGTAATTAGTATCAATTATTAAATTTTGAAATTAACTTAACAAAAAAAAAACCCTGGCGAGGGTTGTCTAAAATTGATAATGATATTTAAATATATAATACAATAAATGGTAGAAATTACTTCTCAGGATAAATCCAGGTTTATACAGTTTACAAAGCAGTCCCTTATAGAAGCTAATGGTAAACACCCAAATACAAAATAGAAAAAAAATCTGTGTATCCAAAGTAAGAAAAACGTCAACATATCAATAGAATCTTAGTCAATATTATAAGAGGACGAATCTAGTTTGAAAATAACGTCAAAACAAATTCGGGGCAATCTGGAAGTAGGCATTTCAAGCAGCTTGATTAGGAGTGATAGCATTGGTTTAATTATGGTTAGTTTAACCGGTGATATTACACATTCCGTTTGTAGATAACTATTAGGGAACATTTTGGTAAATAAATAAACCTGCTTTAACTTGCAATTGAACGCATTCTAAATCATCAGAATAGCTATATGCCCAAATTTCACTTGCATACAGGAAGGATGCTTTAATAAGTGCGTTTAGTGGCATTTTAACTGGTTTGATTGAACATGCCCTGGAATTTATCAAAATCCGTTTGACCTGACTTGTGGCTAGCTTACCTTTGGAAATAAAATAATTAGAAGCTTGAAAAATTTTTCCTGTAGCACTGATTGGTACAATTAAATTTATATAGTTTTTATAATTTCAAGAGCCTTGATGAATTTCTTCGGACGAGATCTTTTAGAGAAATGCACTAGTTTAGTTTTTGAGGATTAACAACTAGATGATTTACTCTGCAATAGTCTTCAAGTATTAAAAGCTTTTCTTTGACATCAATTGTGGGGGTTGCAAGATAACAATATCATCTGCATAACATAATAAGAAAAAAATTTTGTAATCAGCAAGTTTAATAGAAGTGGTACCTTCTGGATAAGGAACCTAACCAAATCTGAAATGAATATGTTGAAAAGGAAATCCCCTTGTAAAACGCCTCTGGTAACTGATATATACTCAGCAGTCCCGTTCCCTGCTAGGATACTTACCTTAGCGTTATCATACATTGATTTAATGGTATTTGTTATTTTCGAACCTAGTCCTATTTCCACAAGTTTTTCATACAATAAGGAATGAGGGACGGAGTCAATTGCTCCTTTCAAATCTACAAATATTTTCCAATAATGGGACTGTTATTGAGCAATTTAATATTAATTATAGCAGACAAAATGAAACGATTATCCTGACATTCTCTCCCAGGTCTAACTTATAATTATTACTAAATGTTTACTTGTCTTTAATATTATATCAATGGGAGAATCTAAATTTAATAGAATGAGTTGTTTGAGGAAACTATAACTTCCCCTTTCTCCATCTAAACTTCTTATTTAAAGAAGTTTATTTAGAACTTTCTCGGAAAACAGTTTCAAAACAAAACTTACAGGCCCCCTCCCCTTATTCATAGTTTATCACGGCATCCCCTAGTAACTGTCTGTTAGGGAATGACTCGTCCCACCATCGATGGCAAGAATCGATTGCGGTATATCAAATTTAAAAAAAGAATCCGAATTGGGTTTTTATGGAGAAATTCAGAAAACTAAAAAACTATTAAGAAAATCCCACTTCCAGTCAACCTAATTTCTTCAAACTCGGAATTTTGTTAACATATTTAATTAAAGTAGTGAAAATCATTCAAGATGTTGATAAAACCGATACTCATTCACGAGACAGAGTGGGTGTTATTTTATTTATCAGCTTTACTGATACTTCTCTAACCAGGCGTATACAGAGGATCTGAAGTTGTAATCACAGTTGTATAGTAACCTTATACCAAATTCTGTCTAATAATTTTCCATAGTTTTGGCGAGACTGCGATACGATCAAAGATGGATGGACAAAAACTTTGTCACCTATATTTTACTTTATCAAAACCGAATATTTCGAAACTGAGCGGAAATAAAAACGAGGAAAGCAATGTAAATTAGATTACCTAACGACAGATGGCAAAAACCTCACACAGAAAGCTTATGCTATCAACTTCGCAAAAATTTCCAACTGCTATAGGTAAAAATATATTGATGTAAATCGAATTAGCAGGGATTTGTCACACAAAATGGACTAGTCTGAGGGGGGGGGAATAGACACAAGGAAATAGAGTATAGGAAAATAAACACATGTATTCCAATCTATGGAGTTTTTTGTGTGTAACTGAAACTGGGGAGATAGCTTGCAAAGCGAATACACTAATCCTTTATCAAGTGTTGACAATACAGAATAAAACACGCACACAGTGTTTGGAGATTAAGTTGGCATTACTGGTGCTGGTATGTTAATGTTCAGGTGATCCTCTGGACCCTCCCCTCATTCAGTGCTTAAAAAAAAGAAGATGCACAAACAAAAAATAAAACAACCTATCGTAAACCCTTTTATACTGGTTAAGCTTACTAAGCTTACAGATTGCCCTTGATAAAACTGAACTCCACCAGGGAAGATAATCAACTGGTTTAGAAGAGAATATTGAACGTGAATTCTGTATTGTGCCACTTTATAACTTACCCACAGTTTGCCACGACAACTGATTACATGTTACGCATTAATATTTCTGTTTATCACGGCATCCCCTAGTAACTGTCTGTTAGGGAATGACTCGTCCCACCATCGATGGCAAGAATCGATTGCGGTATACAACCTTTAACGCACATGTGAACCTTCCAGTTTTAGTATTCAAGTGAATGTGCGTATGTTTAAGTCTTCAGACTTAACTGTCTTAATAAAACCAAATACAAGTGCTTTTGCAACAAAAACCTTTTGTTCTTTTTAGCCCTACTCTAACAGGTTATGGGCCCAGGCAAGAAGAAATAAATAAAGTGTTTTCTTTTATTTCTATTTGCGTTGATTCTGCAGTTTGTAGACGAATATACGAAAATAAGTAAACGTCTTCCACTTATCTCTAAAATTATTTTAAAATAATAAAAATGAGTGGAAACAGTATAATACGTATGGAGATGTTTGGAAAGGATAATTACGATACATCCTTTATCGTAATCGAGGAGTAGTCGAGGTTCAAATACAGAAAACAACGAAGCTTTTCTTATTCGAAAAAAGCAACGATACCCACAATACACAACATGGTTCACAGGTACCATTTAAGTTACATTGTTTTCGCTGTTAGAAAACAGGTCATAAGGCTGTAAACTGCCCTTCGAATGAAGGAGCTAGCACCTAATTAGGAGAGGTTGGATTCTTTAGTGAACTTCGTAACTTCAACGTATCTACCTCAGAAAATGTCCGAAATCCAATTTCAGCAAATCAGTGGTACATTGATAGTGGATGCACAAGTCATATGACCTTTAATGAATCTCCCTTTGTATGTCAACCATAAAACACAAAACCCTCGGTTTGGCAAACCACACATCAACTGAGATTAAGAGGGAGGGTACTTTAAGGATCTTAGTAAATGATGGAAAAGGAGGAGAAACCAAATTAAAAGTTCATGAGACCCTCTTTGTTCCGGATTTGAGAACGAATTTGCTGTCAGTGGCTAAAGCCCTTTTGCCAGTTTTCAATTTTCTAGGTCCACCGCGTGCTCTTCGATGCGTCTCTTCGTTTCTATCCTCTTCTGTCTCCTCACAAGAGACTTCTGTGTCGTAGTTCTGATTTTCGGACTCATCTATTAGACGTTCAAGGTGGTTTTTATTCTTATTTTTTCCTGAAGCGATTTCTACTTCAATAAATTTAATATTTCTTGAGATTTTGATAACTCTTTGATTGGGGAGCCAAACCCTATAGGCCTTCGATTCTTCCGAATAGCCGACGAAAACACACTTTTCTGATTTGGGAGCAAACTTTCCTAGATACCGACCCTTAAGAAGTACAAATGCGTTACAGTCAAACCTTCAAAAGTATTTCGCGGTTGGGTTTCTTCCAGTCCATTTCTTGTAGGGTGTTTCTCTGTCGGTTCCAGTTGGGCAGCGATTTCTAATATGGCGCTATTAATTGCTTCAGCCCAAAACGTCTGAGGTAACTTGCTCTCATTGATCATTTACCGCGCATTTCCACTAAGGTTCTGTTGAACCTTTCAGCGATTCCGTTTTGCTGTGGAGAATAGGGGGCTGTTGATCTTCTAGCTGTTCCATTTCTACGTAAGAAGTCATCAAACTTTTCGTTACAATATTCCAAACCATTGTCGGACTGTAGAGCCTTAATCTTTTTGTTTAGTTTATTTTCTACTAAAGCTTTATAATCCTTAAACGCTTCCAGAGCTTCTGATTTCTTTTGAGGAACTTTACCACACAATATCTTGAATTATCAACAATAAATGCAATGAAATAAGAAGCCCCACCATTGGATCTTGGAATAATGGGTCCACAAATATCTGTGTGAATAAGATCTAACAACCGTGTTTTTCTATCAGTCATTTTTGGAAAAGGAAGCGTAGTCATTTTTCCCTTTAGACAAACTTCACATGATGGCATTTTATCTTTCAATAAACTCTTATCAGGGATAATACCAATTGTCACTAAATGTTTCAAATCCCTCTCATTTAGGTGACCGTGTCTTTCATGCCAGAGAATTAATTTTGGTTTTGATATTAGTAGTAAATAATAGCCGGTTCGAGGACAGAATTGTGCTCCGTCACATACCCCCTCACCCACTACCTTCCAACCTTCCCTGTCCATCTTCCACCACCCCCTCACCATCTTACACTTAACATTCCTGTCCATCTTCCAGCTACCCCCTCTCATGGATGTTTCCTACACCCCCACTCCTGTGTACTTGTCTAGTTCAATGAGCTCTTCCCTCTCCAGTGTGTTAAAAAATAATTTTTTTTATCTTATGTAAGCAAATTCGAACTGCAATTGTTTTTTCTCAAAGTCCATTGTGCTAACCACCCAACCAGAGTGGTGACTTGGCATAATTAGTTTTAATCAGTTTCTTATACCTCCATGTCTCATCATTCCCCGAGAATATGTTATGTCCAGGGTTCATTGACCATTAGTGAACAGGTCTATGCATGTTTTTTATTGCAACATTGTGTGTGTGAGACTTAAAGATATACTATGTCCAGGATTCATTGACCTTTGACGAGCAAAATGGAGATCGCAACGTAAGTTATTATATCTGCATTGCTTGTGTAATGACATGGCAAAGTCATTGACATCGGCAAAGTACACCAAAGAAATAATTTACAAAAGGTGAAAACAGTGACACTGTAGGCCGCCGACAGCCGCGGTCAACCAAACAAACAACAAAGCCTTTTCATCAATTCTCACATCAAAAGGCAGGCACCGCGATAAGTATGGCCACTAAATAAGGTCAGAAAACTACGAAGGTCGCACAAGGCAGCACACTAAGACAGATATCTTGGTGTGAGTGTGAACAACAGTATTATAAACTCTATGATATACGACGAGATGATTATTATATCATCCACGACCAAACTATACACGAGCGGCAATTCACAGTTATATTCAACTTATCATTCTCGTAGTTGTGCACTTTAGTTCGTTATTTTAACCATTTTAAATTATCAGCTATTTATCTTCTATTTATTATTAATAAGTATTTTATTATAGTTATTAGTTACCATTTATCACGTTAAAATACAGTTTATTTTTATATAAAAAACCGTTTAATAATTCGAGCACTAACTTCCAAATCTCTCAAACTAACTTCCGCCCTCTTCAAGACATCTGCTACTCCAGGAATCACACATCAAACGATTCCATTACATCTAATATCTGATTCCATTACATCTGGTGGCAGCGACTAGGATCCGAACAGCGATTCCAGTAAGTCAAATTTTTTATTCATATTTTATTTATTTATTTAATTTTTTTTTTCTATTGTGTTATATAAGTTCAATCATATTGAACTAAAATTTTTTTGAATAATTTGTGAAAACTAGATCAAAGAAAATTCGTGCTAACACTATTAAAATTTCTGACCCTCAATCAGTATGACCACTTATAATTTAAATGGTGTACAGATGTCCTTAGAAGAGGCTGTGCAACACCTCTTGGGTGAAAGAGAAAGGGCTGCACCTGCTCTCCCGGCCCAAGATAAAAAATCCATAATAGCAAGCCAAATAGCAACACCAAATTCCGTGTTTTGACGGAGAGCAAAATACAAATATTGAATTATTCCTAGAACAAGTCCAACGATGCGCTAGATTGCCAAGGTGGGACGACGAGACCACTTTAGAAGTCGTAGAATTCAAAATTTCGGGGACCGCCAAAACCTTTTATAATACTCAGAAATCACTACTTTTACGAGAAGGTAAGGTAGTTGATTTCAAAACAATTTCGAAACTGCTGCTCAATAGATATCACCAGGTGCAAACGCCTCTTATTCTATTACGACAAATTACAAACATGCAGGCATCCCCAGACGATTCGGTCGAGAAAATCGCCGATAAACTCCGCCACCTGCATGCATTAATTTCGGATAAGGCAGAAGCTAATCCGAAATTAACTTTACAAACAGTCCTTAATAAAATCACCACCGACACCTTCATAAGGTTACTGACATGGCAAAGTCATTGACACTTGTTAATCAGTTCGTCTTGGTAAACAATTAAAACTTAAATCTCCACTTTCCTTCTTTAAGATAAATCTATTTTTTTTTTTATCGATCAAGTATATTGATTTATGAGTCAGTTACTTCTGTAAGTTTATTTTTTTTTGGTGCAGCTTAAAGTCGTTGGATCTGTTATTTAACGCAATGTACGACGAAGTAGTTACTAATATCTTTTGTCGAACTAATTGTTTATACAATTAAACAAAATAATTAAAGAAAGGAAAAAAGCTGGTGTTTAACCAGAGATTTAGTAACTGTGGTATCTCAATTTACGTCTAAATTCCGCATATTTTTAATCACTTTTCTAATCTAAAACGTACTCAATTTACACACATAATTCCGTCAATTCTTGCAAAGAAGAGATGTAAGTTTTCGGTTAAAAATGTAAAAGTCGAAACTGCCTATCTTACAGATTGACATGTAAGAAATAAAAGTAAGAATAGCGGTCTATGCGTGTATATTAAAACTAGTAATTTAACTGGAACTTATATTAATTTTGTTTTTAACACTTCTTATTAGAGCAAAAGTAATTTCTTTAGAGATAGTTTGTGGAATTTCTCAGTAATATCTTACATCTAGTGGAAAGCTGATCCTGCACAAATAATGTAATTTTCAAAAAAATCGTCTGTCGAACTAATTGTTTGTACAATTAAACAAATTAGATATAGAAAGGAAAAATAAAAGAAGCTTAGTAGAACTAGTAGCCTTTTTATGACAATTTACATATAAAATTTCCCATTTTTATAAACACTTTTCTAATCTAAGAAGCACTCAATTTACGTACTTAATTCCCCCAAAATAGTGATCAGTTTCCAAGTTAACTGGTAAATGAATTATTCTATATTTTTAAACATTTTTGTATTCTAATACGCATTCAATTTACATATATAATTCCCTTAGAGAATTTATTAAATTAATGGGATTTATACCACACCTAAATAGAAGTAACTTCCTGAGTGAATAACAGATTGATTTTTTTCTCCTAGAGTTGTGGATGTGCTAATGAGTCATGAGTCATGACGAATGATTAGACAATAGAGAATGTATTGCGTTAAATGTCTTGGGATTTTAGTCAGGTTAAAATGTAATATTTTGGGTAAAATCACTACACACAGCAAAGTTTGATTGGACTAGAATGTTCTACTGTCTTACATTGTTAAACAAGCATAGGATATTATGCACTAATAAATGTTACTTTTTAATCGAAGAATATTGGAACAAGTTAATTATGCCTGTTTAACAATGTAAGACAGTAGAAGAAGTTGTTATATGTTTAGAAAGGTTGGGGAAAGCAGTTCAACTTGGAAATTACTAGCAAAACTGTTATTGCAATCCACAATAATTGCCATACGATAACTTAAGAATGAATTTGGGGATGACTTTTCCCACCATCGATGGCAAGAATCGATTGAGGTCTAAAACCTTTAATGCACATGTGAACCTTCCAGTTTTAATATTCAAGTGAATGTGTGTATGTTTAAGTCTTCAGATTAACTGTCTTAATAAAACAAATACAAGTGTTTTTGTAAGAAAAACCTTTTGTTTTTTGTAAGGGTAGTGAACCCCCACCACTCATCCACGCTAGCGGAGAGAAACAGCCTCTCTCGCACAGAGAGGAGAGGTTCGGCCAGTGGATATATATATGAGAGTGAGATAGTCAAAGATCATTCTGTTCAATTCAGTCTTACACATCAGACATCATTCTGTTGATTCACACTCCGTACATATCATTTTATACCACGTCAGTCTGTCAGTTCAGTTCAGTTCTAAATTCTAAAGTGTAAAGTCCCTGGGAGTCAGTTATATATATATACACATATCAATTATATATCTTAAACCAATCTTAAGGTGTTTATGTATCATCATCAACAACCAACATCTCCTCACAACACCCTTACATTCTTTTTAGCCCTACTCTAACGCTGTCAAACTGCATTGCTTTTATTTATAGACATATTATTATCAGATATGGGTACTGACTAAAGAAGAATAACGTGTGCCTAAAGTTTGGGAATGAAAAATTTCAAGGAATATTTCTGGCCCGGTTTGTGAACAAGACATTTGAAGAATAATTACCAACGTTGAACTCCGGGATCTGTAGCGGGAGCCCGAACTCGTAGCCTTCTTCAAAAAAGGGACTCTCCGATGGTTGGGACTTCTTATGAGAATGGGCACTGATTGCCTGCCAGGGAGCTTAAAGGAGATGGATCGTGAGAGATGGAGGATGCTGATTGAGTAGGCCCAGGTCCTTTCAGGGCCTTGGGCCAGAGAGAGATATATAGAGAATGACGTGTCATTGTTTCACATTAGAGATTGTGTTTGTAATTTTTCGATCATACTTTAAATATTACGCTAAATAGGCCTGGTTTAAAAACGTGATATCAATATTATTATCCAAAACTGTATCTCATATTAACCTTTGTTCATATAATTGATTTCTAATAATAATAAGAATTATCCTTAAAAAAAAAATAATAATAGTTATAATAATGGAAAAGGAAATTTGTATTCAGTCCCACGGAGAGTTGCACAACAAATATCTGTATATACCAAACGTATGTCATGTGTTTATAATATAGCAGGCAGTAAGTGGCTAGGTTTCATCAAGCATCAAGTTGGCCGTGGGACTGTCAGTTTGTCAGCTGACGACTACACAAATTTGTAACTACTATTTGCCCCAGTGGGTGTATATTTGTATAACAGTGTGTTTACATTCGTACATACAATTAACATGTCTTAAGTGCAATTAAATTATAGAAATAATTAAATATAAACTTGTTTTTAAATAATAAATTCTTTTTTGCAATAGTATCTGGACTGTTTTTTTTGTTTTTACTTTCTCCTACTCCTAGTTAGAGGAAGCATTGCGATCGGGCCAGATTTTTCGAAATGGAGTTCCCCGAAGAATAGGTTTTGAGTTTTGCGAATTTTCTGGAAAAATGTTACAACTATTTTCTTTAAACTTTGAATGCAAAGATAGAAACCAGAAATTCATTTCTTCTAATATTGTACTTTTAATCTCTAGAGATTAAAAAAAAATACAGTGTTGCCAAGTTTCAAGTAAATAATTTCAATTGGATGAAATATATTGCTAAAATATATTGTAATATTAAAGTGAACTAAAGTTTTTAAATTAAGTCTTGTTTTAAAATTTAAAATCAATTTAACTTTACATTAACAATCAGAAAACATAATATACTTTTTCTTTACTTTAATCTAATGATCTACAACCTTTCTGAAGGTAACCATCCCCTTTTCAGGAGAAAACATTCTCTTGGAGGTTAGCTACCAGTTTTTATATCCTTATTTCAATAGTTTAACTACTGTAGAAAAGTATAATATTTAATATGAGAGCGAAGGGCTTTTACATTCGCACTTTGCTCTTTCCTCAAACCAATAACTATTATTAATTACATTTTAGTCCAATTCATCATATTCCTACACGACAATTAAAACAAAAAAGAACTTAATTGCTGATTCTAAATGACATCATATACTTGAGTTTGACAGGTTAAGTGGGCTGTACCCCAATTACCACAATGATTTCGTTATGTTTAGTTGTACTTTAAACAAAAGCAAATATTAAAGGATTGTATTGTACAATCAATGATTGGAATTAAAATTTCTCTATTTTTTTTGTTTTTCCAGGAATCAATCTACAATAAGAGATTAATTGAATAAAGTGGTTGCGTTCACAATAATGGACCAGTTTTGGATTTTCCGCGTCAACTGTCTACATGAACTTGATGGACCAAATGTTGATGTTCCAAGAAATTCCAAACCCGGCCAGAATCAATAAAAAGAAAACATGCTGTGACGGATAAAATCTGAGATAAATAATTAATTAGTTTTGTGGCAAATTTTTTTAGCAGCTCCGTGTAAAGAGGTAATAAATTAATGAAACGTTTGCGATAAACTCGTTGGCTTTTATTTATGGTAATCTTTTATTTATGGATTTAGAACAAGAGAAATTCTAAATCAAACGGTCGAGAATTTCGAAATACAGGATAGGTCTTGTGAACTGTATTTAGAAGATGCATTTGTAGGCCTTCTGACGATAGATTTAATACTGACGCAAGCGCACAGGAGAGTATCTTTTGTAAATCGCTGGACTAATTACTACTTTTAATTCCATTAACCAGGAAGATCATTAGTCAAAATTTGGAAAGTATATTGTGTATACATTTTTGCAATACACTACCATATATGGATTTGTTTGATAATTAGGTGGCGAGCAAAATGGTAACAAAGTAAATCAAAATCATTTGACTGGTTTTATTTACTTATTGATTTATTTGATTTTATTTTTACAAAAAAGTAAAGTAGAGGGTGAGCAATGAACGTGCAATAAAGTTAGCGTTTTTGTATGCCTTGATTGTAAATAGTGGACGATGTTCCAAAACTGAATTCCATCACGGAACTGTATTACATCATGAGGTTATTAATCATAGCGTGCAATTATGTTTCTCTCAGAAGATTGGGCCGGCCTGAATACACTTGCTTGGTCCGTTGTTTACCTTCTTTTTTTGGATATCCCCTGGCAGTTAATTAATAAAGGCATGATGTGTGGAAAATTATAATAAATAAAAAAAATTAAAAATTATGAGAATGACCAATAATTAGTTTTAGTAATACGTGAATGAATACGAACCTGACATTTTTGAGATTACCCTGAGAACGATAAAAGTTTTTTAGCGAACATTTGTTTGTGAGTGTGTGTATATATTTGTACAAAATATCCGAGAACAAAAAACTTGGCAAAAGAACCTAAATATCTATTTCGTTCAAATATTCACCATTGATGAAACTACATTGACGGGATGTGACGTCACTGAAAACATTTTTTTCACGATTTTCTCGAAAATTGTTTCAACGATTTTCTTTAAAATTTGCAAACTACATAATTAAATTCGTGTCGCTTTTATTAAAACAAAATGTTTTTTGATAAAATTGTGAACAACTGAAAAAAATCTTTGTGTAAAGTTGCATTTCCGGCGGACGGACTTTTACTGAAATCTTCAGGTTGGATGCGTTTGTGGTAACTAACGGTACATCAATTAGCTAAAAACATGTTTTCTTATTCATAGAATCTGGATAACATGTATTTCCGGTTGTGAAAACTCAACTCAGTTCGAAAATTTTACACCATCGAAATATCTCTTTTACAGGGGTAAAAAAGAAAAAAAGAAAAAAAACGGCGTCTACAATTGCGGATTATGGTTTGTTTTTTAATGAGAGTTTACTGTGAAATCCTTTTGACATCCATTTTCCTTTTTGAATTGTGTTTTGATGTTCGTTACGACCGTTGTATTTGACATTGTAAAAAGGATATTCAGGTTCGGTTAAAGAAAACTCTTTTTTCAAATTTTCACCGACGTTTCGGCAAATTGATTCCTACTTCAGGGTAAAAATTTTACTGTTTGAATTTCTTAAAAACTACAGTTTAACTTGTGATATACCATCACCAAGTGTTGCGTATGGATTTCATGAACCAGTTAGTAATAAGAGTGCCATTTGAAGAGGGGGATATACCCTCTCTATAGCCCGTCAGGGTATTGGGATTTCTCATGGAAGGTATTGGGATCAACCTGATGGAGGTTTTGTAGAACGGATGTTCAGAGAAGGACATCTGTTCGGGTGGTGTGGGAATAGCCTAATGTTGTAACTGTTATCAGAAATGTGTTTTAATATGTCACTTAAGAATTTTGAAATATTATAAGTAGGTGCATTGATGGATGAGATTATTGGTTTTAATGGATTATTGTTTTTATGTTTTAATTTTTGGTGGGATGGGTGAGGAATTAGAGAGGCGAATTTTAGTATTGAGATTTATTAATTTTTGGTATTTTATCCATCGTAAAATGCATATTTATATTGTTCCTGACCGGTTTCGAATTCTCATCCATCGTCAGAGCGAATTCACCAAGTTCGTGTAGAGAGTTCACTTCAACGCAAACTTGAAAAAAGAAAAATTGCAGGAAGCTCGAACTTCATATTTTGTTTAGGTAATCATTTGGCACAACACGCCAGTTAATGTAAATATCACTTATTAATTACTTATTTTTTTAGTTTTCATGACTTTTCTCGCTGACAACTTGAAAAATGAGCGATCACTTTTAACTATTTTATAGTAAAATTGGTTAGCAGAGAGATGTGGAAGAAACGCCTAAATATCTACTATGTATTTTTTGTGGTGGTTGGTTCCGCAGAGCTGGAAAGCATCAGAGACATTTCCGTGGTAGCCTGCTTCATTTTGTGGTCATCGAACGGTTTCGGGCGTTCGCCCATCTTCAGGATGCGTTTTTCAGACAGTGTGACAACGCATACTTGCACAGAGCAACTTAGTTTCACACTAACTGGTATCACACACTGCAGTTAGTGTGAAACTAAGTTGCTCTGTGCAAGTCTGTGTTGTCACACTGCCTGAAAAACGCATCCTGAAGATGGGCGAACGCCCGAAACCGGTCGATCACCACAAAATGAAGCAGGCTACCACGGAAAATGTCTCTGATGATATATTATGTAACTGCCATTTAGATACTCTTTAATGTAGGTATCACATTACTATCTAATATTAAGTAGGATTAGAGCATTGCTACAATTACCAGTTTCCAAAAGGATGAAAACTGTTGAGAAACATTCATACAATTTTCTCATACTGCAGATAACATAATTATAAAATGGGCAGATTATCATAACGATGGATATTTGAATCTAACGGAAGTACAGAGGTGGTGGTAGTCCTTTGGGATGGTAATTTTCCCCACAACCATTCACAAAACAATTTTCCCAGGAAGAATGTTTCTCCATATTCATTATACTAAAGTGGTAGCCTTTGGGATGCTAATTGTCCCCACAAACCATTCACAATACAATTTTCCCAAGAAGAATGTTTCTCCAAATTCATTATACTGAAGTGGTAGTCCTTTGGGATGATAATTGTCCCCACAAACAATTCACAAAACAATTTTCCCAAGAAGAATGTTTCTCCAAATTCATTATATTGAAGTGCTAGCCCTTTGGGATGCTAATTTTCCCCACAACCCATTCACAATACAATTTTCCCAAGAAGAATGTTTCTCCAAATTCATTATACTGAAGTGGTTGTCCTTTGGGATGCTAATTTTCCCCACAACCCATTCACAATACAATTATCCCAAGAAGAATGTTTCTCCAAATTCATTATACTGAAGTGGTAGTACTTTGGGATGCTAATTTTCCCCACAACCCATTCACAATACAATTTTCCCAAGAAGAATGTTTCTCCAAATTCATTATATTGAAGTGGTAGCCCTTTGGGATGCTAATTTTCCCCAACACCCATTCACAATACAATTTTCCCAAGAAGAATGTTTCTCCAAATTCATTATACTGAACTGCTTGTCCTTTGGGATGCTAATTTTCCCCACTACCCATTCACAATACAATTTTCCCAAGAAGAATGTTTCTCCAAATTCATTATACTGAAGTGGTAGTCCTTTGGGATGCTAATTTTCCCCACAACCCATTCACAATACAATTTTCCCAGGAAGAATGTTTCTGCATATTCATTATACGTAAGTGGTAGTCCTTTGGGATGCTAATTTTCCCCACAAACCATTCACAATACAAATTTTCCCAGAAGAATGTTTCTACAAATCAGTATATTGAAGTGTAGTCTTGGGATGCTAATTTTCCCCACTACCCATTCACAATACAATTTTCCCAGGAAGAATGTTCCTCCATATTCATTATACTGAAGTGGTAGTACTTTGGGATGCTAATTTTCCCCACAACCCATTCACAATACAATTTTCCCAAGAAGAATGTTTCTCCAAATTCATTATATTGAAGTGGTAGTCCTTTGGGATGCTAATTTTCCCCACAACCCATTCACAATACAATTTTCCCAGGAAGAACGTTTCTGCATATTCATTATACGTAAGTGGTAGTCCTTTGGGATGCTAATTTTCCCCACAACCCATTCACAATACAATTTTCCCAAGAAGAATGTTTCTCCAAATTCATTATACTGAACTGCTTGTCCTTTGGGATGCTAATTTTCCCCACAACCCATTCACAATACAATTTTCCCAAGAAGAATGTTTCTCCAAATTCATTATATTGAAGTCGTAGTCCTTTGGGATGCTAATTTTCCCCACAACCCATTCACAATACAATTTTCCCAAGAAGAATGTTTCTCCAAATTCATTATATTGAAGTGGTAGTCCCTTGGGATGCTAATTTTCCCCACTACCCATTCACAATACAATTTTCCCAGGAAGAATGTTTCTCCATATTCATTATACTGAAGTGGTAGTCCTTTGGGATGCTAATTTTCCCCACAACCTTTCAATGGCGAAACGTTTTTCAGCGCAGCGGAAACGTCCAGCTCTAGCGTCCTAGCTTCCTTCGGATCAAAATCAACACCGAGATATCTCCATTGAGATATAGAGGTTGATTGCTCCAATACTGGACCACCAATTGAAAACTGGAGATCAGTAACTACATTGAGCTTCTTGGTATAGCCATCTGGAATGAAGGAGAGTCAGGGTTTAAGCGTAAACTTAATCTGGTTGCTGCTGCTTCAATCCTTTTGAGGGCTGTGCTCATGCCCACACTTGACGATGTGATGACGACTAGGTGGTCAGCAAAGCCGAGGCACAACCCTTGCTTACCCTCTAAGGAGAAGCCAACTTCTTCCGTAATCGCCGCAAGGACCTCATCCATCGCCAGATTAAAAATCAAAGGCGATAGTGGGTCTCCCTGCCGGACGCCCCTTCGAAGGTTGACAACTTTTCCAGGTTTACCCCTGATAAAACCCAGTGGTAGCTTCCCTATAACCGCTCATAACATAGTCTATAAACATTTTGGGAAAGCCGCGACTTCTCAGAATCCTCTCAATCGCCCCATGATCAAGCGTATCGAACGCCTTCATAATGTCCAGCGATACTAGGTGAACCTCCCTTAAAGGATATTTCGCTGCAGATAGAAGAGGGGTGTCGAGGATAAGTCAGTTTTCCGCGACCTTATCTGCAGTGATAAATGCTCACTGGCGCGAGTCAAAAAGATTCAGGCTACTTATCCTAGCTGCCAGAATCTTATGTAGGTGTCTTACAACTACCGAGGTGACCGAAATCGGTCGGTAGCCCCAGGGTGATCTGGGAAAGTCTGCCTTGGGGAGCAAAATAGTCCGAGAGGAACATGAGGGCCTCGGTATTTTCCCTGTATTAAGACTATGTTGAAAAATAAACCTGTAGTTCTGGAGGAACCGCCTTCCATTTCCGAGCCGTGCCTTGGTCAGGCCGGGCCGCGGAGCGAACCGAAATACGCCAGATGCTAGCATCGTGAGTATCGATAGTATCGATGGGCCCACAGAGAACATGTTCGGAGATTGGATTACTAACTCTCTTAGGACAGCAGCCATTATGGTCAACTCCGGACGGACTCTACATAAGCGGTGCCCAGAATTTATCAATTTGATTGAGATCATGGGCAACGCGTTTGATGAACCATCGAGAATCTCACGTGCAGCTCTGGCACGATTACGCCTCCACAAGGTTTGCATATGCGATCCTTCTTTGCATTCGCTTGGAAGTCCGCGTCCGCTTATGTTTTCGCTTACTTGGTTTCCCGCGAAATTGCTCCATGCTAGCTTCTGGGAAGCAGCACCGCAACCAATCTACCAATCCATCACTGACGTCATATCCTTCGAGAGCCCGTACCGCCAAGCTACGAAGCTTTTCAGCATGGAATCCCTCTCCAGGGACGACAGTTTGTAGAAGCAGATCTGAGACATAAGAGCGTATATCTTTCACTGCTGGATGATTGGCATTGTTAGAGGGGACCTGACATTTCCGAGAAGCTTTTGCTTTTGTGTGCACGATCCAAGAGTCTTGCACCGTCGACAATTTTAGCGTCTAATAACAAAGTGCCGAGCCGCCCATGTGCAATGATATCTGGCTTTTTGTTATGGCCATCTGGAATGAAGGAGAGTCAGGGTTTAAGCGAAAACTTAGTCTGGCTGCACCAGCTGGTCAAAGCCATCATGTTCAACATAGCTGGTCAAAGGAGGAGACGAGCAGATCCCTCACCAGAATCTTCGGGAGATGTACGCGAAGAAGCGGCACGAGGTCTTAACTCGCGTAGCGCATCCACAATCAAGGCTTTATAGTGGCGGTGCCACGTGGAGGCGTGCAATTGCCTTGGTCAGTAGAGGCTAGAGAGCTAATGAAAGTAATGTGTGATTCTTCACAAAGCAAGTAATGTGTGATGAACAGGCCGGTTTTAGAAGGGGCTATAGTACTGCAGATAATTTATTTATACTGACAAATGCCATACAATTGAAGTGGAATGAGGGATTCAAGAAGATTTATTGTTTCTTCATTGACTTCAAGTCAGCATTTGACTCTGTTGATAGAAATGCTCTCTTCTATAAGCTATTCTCTTAAGGTCTTTCCACAAAATGTGTACAAGCAATAAGAAGTCTTTATGTAGGAACCAAATTATCAGTGTGGGGAAGTGAAGGTTGTTCTCCGCAGTTTGATACTATATCTGGAGTCCAACAAGGATGTAATTTGGGCCCTTTACTCTTCACAATATATATAAATGACCTTAAAGATCATCTGAGTGGTGGAATCAGAATAAAAGGTTATAATTTGAAACTTCTATTATATGCAGATAACATTGTTTTTTTTGGCTGACAGCCCAGAAAGCTTACAGCATATGATGGATGAACTAGAGGTCTACTCGCAGACATGAGTCTCAGTGTGAACCTGAATAAATAAAAAGTGATGATATTTAGAAGGAGTGGGGGTAGACATAGCAGCAGGGAAGCATGGAAATTTAGAGAGGAAGAGGCTGAGATAGTCAATACCTTTAAGTGTTTGGGAATTGAGTTGTGTCCTTCTTTATCTCTGAATCAATACTGGTCAGGAAGAGCTTGGTATGAATTGCGTCTGGTCCAGCCTCATTTTGAACAGACTTGTTCCTCTTAATGCCAAAATTGCTGTTTTCAATTCTGTGGGCTGCTCAATACTTTCTTACGGTTGCCAATTGAGGGGCTTCTTAGCAGCTGATAAAATTGAAAAAATGCAAAGGGCCTTCTTTAAGAAACTTTTTAAGCTGCCAAACAACAACCCTAATTATTTTTTATACATTGAAACAGGCTGTCCTCCCATTCATGTGTTCACTTTCCTTCTGCACATCAAGTTTGTAATAAAAATTTGTAGGGTGTTTCTTCTAGATTAATACATTTGATAACTTCTGAAATAATTAGAAAAAACATACTTTGTGTGAAGATTGGGTAACTTAAAAGTAGAGGACCTATTTCAATTCCTTTGCCGGTGTCCTATTGTCAGCTACATCCGGAAAAAGTATTTTAATTTAGAATCTCTAACAAATATGGCTACGTTAACTTGGCTCAATGGTTCTGATTGGACCGGCCTTATAAATTACAGTAAACATGCGCTAGCTTGCAGAAAATTTCTTGTTGATCAATTTAATTATTAATTCAATATCTTTAGTTTACTGTTTTTATCTTGAGAGCTTTATTAACTTCCTAAAAATTGTGTTAATAAATTATTTTAAGTTTCAGTCAAGATGTTCTGTAAAATTTTCAGTTTATTAGGTTGTTTATATAAATTTCAGTTTTTCTAAATGGCTCTTTTATATATTTTTGATATTACATTAATTTTCATTTTTAGAAGACATTCGTAAGATTTAAGTTTACAAACCTGTGCTCTTGACAGTCTTTGTCATTGTCATTAATTTACTTTGTACTGGAATAATTGTATATTACTTTATGTCAATAAAAGTATTTATCTATCTATCTATCTATCTATCTATCTATCTATCTATCTAATATGAAGTTTGAACTCCCTGCGATTTTTCGTTTTAATGATTTTGGTTGTCTCACATAATACTAACCATTCGCTAAAAACATTTGTTTCCTACTTAAATAAACTCAAAACATGTATTTCCGATGAAACAATTTAGAAAATTTGAAACGATCTCTATAACTTTCTCTAACAGCCGATTAAGAGAAACTAAAAAGGAATAATCTTCCAAAACTGACAATTGGAGCACCATCTGTTGGTGGATACAACAAACTAGTGGTACGTTCAACACGGCAACTAGTGAAAGGTGACCTTGAAAGGGACCATGAAGAGTGGGAGTGAACTCATGCAACATAACAGAAGAATACTTTGGGTCAAGGTTATGTGAAAGTAGTGAGTGTGTGTGTGTGTGTGTGTAGTAAATAGAACAGAGTAGTTGTTGCATTGAATAGCATGTTCATTTGTATGGCAGTCTGTCCCCATAGCAACAGCAGTGAGCGAGAGAGTGACTGACTTGTGCAACATGTCCGGACATGTTGATCAACCGTCACTTTTCTGTTTGTAGCTTTTTTCCCTTCATAATGATTCCCATTCTCACCTTCATTATCGTATCATTATTACATTATTGTTCGTGTTATCGGTGAAGAGAGAGATTGAGAGACAGCGAGAAAGAGAACATATCAAAGAAAGATTTACAGAGGAAGATCCCCCTGACCCAGCCCAGCTAGAGTGACCTTCCTTCTTAAGGACGTTTTTTTCAGCCGTCGAATGAAAGATATGAAGAAAATTAGTATGAAGATAACCCGCCCTCTTTCGTCAGTAACAGTATGTGATCAAAAGAACTGTGGCACCAGTAGATTACCATAGATCTTAGTAAACATTTTCTTCAATCATGGCAGGTAGAAAAATGATGATTATATTATGGCCCAGTAGAGCGCTCTAAAAACACTGAACTAACTACATATAAAGTCTGAAATTAACGCCACAAATTCCGTACAATTATCAAATAATTTTCTTTTCAAAAATGTTTCAAATAAAAGAAATACGTTTTATCTGAGAACTTAGCATTTACCAAATTTAAAGGAAATCGTTATATTCTTTTTTGAAAAAATTCCAAAATCTGAAACACTTATTCTATAAAATTGGACTTCCGGTTAGCCGATTTCCTTAAAATTTAGAATTCTATCAGTGCTTACAATGTGCATTAATATTATGTAGGTGGTAAAACCATAATATATTATATTGAAGTGGTACTATAGAGGAAAGCAAAACGCTAGTGTACCCCCAAAAAACTCAATTTTTCCGGCAAAATGTCTCAAATTAAAGTGACAGGTTATCACTTTTATAAATAAAAGTGTAGATTGTAGATAGAATAGAAAGTTAAATAATATCGTTGGAGCCGTTTTCGAGTAAATTACGAAAAACTGGAAAAAACATTCAGTAAAGTCCGGATCAGTTCGGGTTGATGGATTTTGCCCGAAACGTTCGTGTCTGATGCGGTGGTATACCAAGTTTTAGTTTCCTGCAACCTTTTTGTTTTTGGGAATTCAGGGAAAACATGTATTTCCGGTCAAAACTCGATTTCGAAAATCTGGCACGATCGCAATAGTTTCTCTTAGTTTTGCACTAGAAATCCAAAAACACCGAGCAAAATTTTTTTTTGTGCTGCCAGAAGCCACATAGAGGCATCAACTTCTTTTTCTTAAATAGGAAGTATAGTTTCCACATCAGAAATAGATTTCAATTTTTTTAAAGTCAAATTTACTAGAATAGTTTCTTTTTCTATGAGCAATATTTTACGAGTTATGATTGAAAACACGTTTACTTAATTACACGAATTAAAATTATTATTAATTTGTGAATTGCACGCATCTATTATTCTCTGTCTTAGTTCAGCTGTTTTTAAATCAATCTGCTCAAATACTTTAAAATAAATTTACTTTTAGCTTTGAATTTATTTTCATCCGTTTAATAAATATTTCACAGGATCGCTGTTCATCTTCTCCTTAATAGAAAGAAAGACAATAATATTTGTATTTCCGGTTTCACCAGCACTTGAGGGAATACTGTAAATCACAATTGAACAATATGCATCTAAATTCCGTTCTGTAAACCATGTTTAAGGTACAATTGTAAATTTCTCTTTCAGCAACGAAGGTATAAAGGCAAATCAATCGATTGGCAGTTGAACATTTGAACAACAATGTATTATATATATATGCTACATTGACGAAATGTAGTTAATGCCGGAAGCAATTAATATTCAATCAGCATTGAAGGCTTTCAAACACCATTGAACTTTAGCGAATCAATAGTGCACTCTGGTAGTTGTTGTGCAAATTTCGTCCAATGTTTGTAGGAATACTGGATCTAGTTAGTTTGATACTACTCTAACACAAATATTCAGACAATCGGAAAAGTTTTCTAGCTATTGTTAACCAGCCTATTGAGTTTTGATTGTTTAATGGACAATAAAGAAACTATTTATAGTTTAGTTCACTATAAGACAATAAAACCTTGGCCGGAAAATCTATTTCTATCAGAATCTAACAAAATTTCAAATGAAATTTTAAAAATCCACATATCTAACGCAGTTGAGAGCCACACAGAAACCTGAAAAAGCGTTCTTTATCTACACAATATTAAAGTATATTAAATCCGTTGCTAGAATTCCAAGTTTGAAAAAATCAGTTAACGGGAAATGCGAGTGCTGAAATAGATTTCTTAGTTTTCTGGATTCAAAACACTCAGGTTTTCTGGTCGAAATTGCTCCACTGATAAACCGACGATTTGCTCTCGTTACAGTAGGCTTCTCTAAGGTAGTATTGACGTGAAAGCTAAATCAATAATAATTTTTCGGAATTTTCAAAAAAGGTTTAAAATATTTTTCTTCAAATTTGAAATTCTAACAGTTAGATATAAGCTGATCACTTTTATCTAAACATTTGTTCGCAAAATGGATATTAGCAGATTCTGTGGGAACTTTATGTATTAGGTTGAAATTGAAAATGCTATTACAAGTTATACTTGGAGCTGGAAAGCACGCTGCCATAATATTTAGTCCACTTTGGTAAATCTAAAGCCCCAAAAAACCTACCTTCAGTCACATGTAACCTGAGATCACTTGATGTTTAGTAAAAATTCCAAGTGTGAAGAATGTTTGTCCATTGGAATTGTAATAATTGCTGTGAGTGTTTCAAACCACATTTTTTCGTATTCAAAGGACGTAATGCCATATTTCCGGTGAGAACATTCTTTTTCTAGCATTAACAGAAGAAAATAAATCCAGACTATTTAATGGAATCAATCGCCAGCAAATTGGCCACATAAAGCTGGACTCAATTGTCCCATTACCAGCTACACCAAGGCGCTACCACTGACCCCTCAAGCTCACGTCAACTACACCTGCTGTTACGCCCACTACAATGTATTGACGAATGGACTTCAACTTCGCCAGCCAATCTCTCACCTAGAAGCTGTATAAAGAATTGAATGAAAGCTGGTTATTTGACGAGTTAAACAATGAGCCAGCAGATAAACTTTAAAGAGTAAAAATCAGTCGCAAGATCAAGTTTAAGGAGTTAATAAGTCCTCAATATCAAGCTTGAAAGGTCAGCAAGCTAGCCATACTAGCTCACCATTGTTAGAACAATCAAGAGTTCTAACTAGTCACATCAGACACACAAGACCCAAATTTACATTATTCTAAATTCATCACGCTACCAATAATTATAACTCTATGCTCGCCTCTATACACTCAACTCTTCTCTCACGATATCGTTCAAATGTAAATTGCAGGCAATAGTGCCAGTTCGTGTTTTTTTTTCTTGCATAGGTTGCTCCCCATTCAGCCATGTAAATGTATAATTGAACTGACTAAGCTCGTTCAAGCATCACGCAAGCATACTCTAACCTGTCTCACATTCTCGATAATAAATACAAACATTCCAATAAATACAAACGACCTGAAATCTATGCCGAACCGGAAACAGTTACAACCTACATACCAACTTTCACACGATGGAGTGGAGTACTCGATATTCCTCGCACCCCTTCGTACCTAGCTTAAAGACCGTGTGCTCTCAGTTACACTATTTATCACCTTCCGCTATCAGTACACCAGAATTAGCCCAATGCTGACTTTCCTCAATACTAAATTAATTATCCTATGATTTGAATTACGATCATGAATTTGGTATGGGATATCTGTGAATGCGTCTATTAACCTATAATTGTGATTTCGTTCAACCCAATAACCTTAGTAAACAATTAGGGGGTGGCAGATTGTATGGTAGCGGGTGGTACAGTAGTGTAGCATGCTGTCAGAAGATAATTAGTGCCGGCTTTATGATATGCAGGAGGCTGACGATGGCTGTTCTGATGACATCCGGTCTGTCTGTGTGTGTGTGTGTCTGTTTGTCTATCTCTCTCTCTCACTCTCTTCATATCGGCCTATATATTGTTCCAACTATACAAAGTCCTCTCTGCCTACAAACAGGCAATACACTGACGTCTACTAAAATTTCATCTGTCTCTAACAAGTATTTTCTTCTTTTTTACAACTGAAAACATTTTCATCATCAATAAAAATAATAATAATGATAATAATAATAGCCTCAGGTAATAATAAACAAGTGAAACAATAATAAGGGCGTTGATTCTTTTTACTTACTGTTACTCCTATCGTGCTGGATTTGGGAAATTGAATTTTCACCGGAAATACATACTTTGGGCCCTCCTGAACACGAACAAATTTTTCTAAGCGAATGGTCTGTATGTGTGTGTGTGTATTAAACACAATATCTCAAAAATGTAGCAGGAAGCTCAAACTAGCTACTACCACCGCATCAGACATGAAGATTTCATCAATCGGAAGTGCGTCTTTACTGTTTTTTGTTTTCAGTTTTTCTTGTTTTTCTTGAAAACGACTCCAACGATTTTCTTTAATCTTGGTATACTATCTACACACACATAAGTTCCTATCACTTTCACTAGAAACATTTTCCCGGGAAAATGGATTTTTTTTGGGAGTTCTGGGGGGGGGGGAAGTAGCGTTCTGCTTTCCTCTAAAGTACCATTTCAGAAAAATATATAATTTTACCACATACATAATATTATTACACAGTAGAAGCATTCCTATAATTCCAAATTGAAGAAAATCGGTTACCTGGAAGCGTGACTTTCCAGAATAGGTAATTTTCTCGAAAAAAACTATAACGATTTCCCTTAAACTTGGTCGCTAACTGCACAGATGTAAACATACCACTTTTATTTATAACTTTTTAAAAAAAAGTTGATTTCAGATAGTTGTGCATTAGAGTTTTTGATCGCTGTACTGGGTCACTTCTCTACTTATCGAGGTTAGTAGGTTGGATAGTACTTATCACCCCCTGACCTATATTTATGTTAGGACAAATACGTAATACAGGAAGTTTAAAGAAAATTTGCCATTTTATATATAATTCTACTAAAAGGAGTAAGAAAGTTCTGTGAGCGTTTCTCACCGGAATTTTTTTATTTTGTTCTACTGCTGCAAGGAGAATTACATTATTAGAAAATAACTTTATATATATTGTACTGTTCCGAGTAAGAAACACAGTCTGGTGAAAAAATAAACGTTCGCCACTTTCTCTGACGCTGATAATATAATTATATAACAGAATTGATGATTTTCTTCAAAATTGCTATTTTAATCATCTGTCGAACATAAATATAGACTGATAGGGGAGACTAGTTCCTACCAGGCAGAGAGTAGAGGTAATTAGATTGTATTCCAGAAGAGAGCGCCAATAACATTGAACCAATACCATTTAACATTGTAACTAAAAATCAATAGTAGGTTTTACATTCATGCACTTGGCATTCCATGTTTAAAGGAAATAGTTATGGTAGTTGTGGTTGTTGGTTCCGCAGAGCTGGAAAGCATCAGAGGCATTTTCCGTGGTAGCCTGCTTCATTTTGTGGTCATCGACCGGTTTCCGCTCCTCTTCTGGCCTGAAGTTGGGCGAAGGTCCGGAAACCGGTCGATGACCACAAAATGAAGCAGGCTACCACGGAAAATGCCTCTGATGCTCTAATAGTTATGGTAGTTTTCGAGAAATTTCCCCCCAAAAAATTCAAAAACCTATTCTGCAAAGTCGCACTTCTGGTTAACCGATTATCTGCAAAACTGTAATTCTACCAATTCTTCTAATATTTAATATTATATAAGTGGTAAACACATAGAGTCAACTGAAATGGTACTTCTATGGCAAGCTCAACGTTATTGTTCTTCCAGTACCCCCCCCCCACCAATTTTCCCGGAAAATGTTTCAAATAAAAGTGATAGGTATTTACATAATATGTATGTAGTTGGTAGGTATACGAGTTTAAAGAAAATTATTATAGCCTTTGTTTTAGAAAATTGCGAAAAAATAAAAAAAAATCATTAAAGTGATTCCGGTTGAAGGAGTTAACCGAATCTTTCGTGTTAGATGCAGTGATAATATCTAGTGGGGATACCAAATTTTAGCTACTTGCAATTTTTAGTTTTTGATATTTTATTCACATACAAATGAAGAAAATACGCTAAAAACATTTGTTTCCTACCCTGGCGGTAACTCAAACATTTATTTCCGGTGAATGCAAGGACATTCATTAACTGGAAGTCTTGTATTTTATTAAATGTGTTTTTCAGATTTGCAAACATTTCTGGAACAATGGAATATTAGTGTACTTCTGGAGTAGCGGAGATTTTAGGCTTACTCTCTGAATATAAAGTGCTTTTTCATTCTAATGTGGGGTTCCATCATTTTTATAGTTTTAACAATTGCTTTTTTTATAATTTTTGAGAATTGAAGTAACATTGTTTCACAAAAAGATTGTTTCATTTTCAACTAAAAATGCACAAAGTTAAATGTATGATGGCGCCTGGCCAAGTGTATAGTAACAGAAACGCTCAATAGAATTCAGGAGCATGTAGTTTGTGCATGCAGTACAACACTTGTACTAATTCAAGATGGCTCTCACAATTTGTGGAAACTGAGCAAACTCAGTTCGGTCCACATTGTTGTGGTCTTTATTTTGTGCAGTTCTGGGGAATTATTAGGCGTTCTACCAGTCTTCTGCCGACAGAAGAATGACACGCGTTTAGACACGGAATGATATATATATGTTGTAAGATTGTTAAATAAAGAATACGTGAAACAATGTTTTTTATAGTTTTTGTAAAATAATCTCTAAAATACCGGTGAATGGTGTTTTCATTATTTGTTATTTCTGTTTGTTATATTTCACACATTTAAGAAATGCACATTCGGTAGTACTGGGCATTTTTTTTTTTTTTAATTAATAAACATTTCATTAAAATAATAAAGCAAGTAAACAATGTTAGACGATTTAACGAGAGCGGCTCGATTGTTACAACTGTGTTTTATATTATTATTTACAAATGTCAACACACAATTACTCATCAATGTTAAAAATCAAGTAAGTCTAATTATTTTTTTTATATTTTTTTAAATTTTTTTTTTTTAAGTTTTTCTAAAATTTATTAATCATCTTGATAAGACAGTTTTTAGGTTATGTTTTGTCATTTTTGAAGGAATAGATAGTTTATCATAACGTTTTCTTTTGTAAGTTTGTTAACATTGGGTAACCTAACTTGTTTCCTAGTTTGTGTAAGTGTAAATTTTTTTGGGAGGCAAATTTATATGGAAATACTTGTTAAATTCTTTAATAGAACTGAACACAAATTGAATGAAGAATTTGAGTTCTTACATAGATTGCAATCTACTTTAGGATGTAACCCTACTTTAGCCAATTTTTCAAGATCGTAGAAGTGATTGTTGTTGTGTTAATTTTTTGAGAGTTTAAGCGAATTTTTTTCCGTGCCAGTTTTAGTTGAAACTATACGAGCTTGAAACGCGTATATTTACAAAATTTTTGTATTGCATTCAAAATTAATTTCTGAAATTCTTGGAAAGTTTTAAAATCATTCATCTATCTACCAATTCTATTTCTTTGTTTGAAGTAATTGTTATCCTACTTATAACACTTTAATAAATATTTTGATGATTGTTTTCTACCTTTTTTTTTATAAAAAAAGAAAAGAAAAATTGAGTGTTTAAGAATTAACCATGTAAATTTTCGTTTTGTTAAAAACACACGTAACCTAAAAACTCACTTTATCTTTGGTGTATAGTAGGCCAGGTTATGTTATACCAGATGATATACTCGGTAAGTTTTATTTACCTTTAGCATTATTCGAGTTTGTTGTTGCTCAATGGAAAACTATACAACTCTGCTATGTATACAGGTTTTAGCATTATTTACTTAACCCAGCTTATATACCACGTGACTATGACGCATATCTTTATAGTTAGTTACCTGTTTATTATTCATGCAAACATTCTATTCACTTCCGGATTATTATTGTTTCTTTCTTACTTATTATTGTTATGTTTTAATTAATCATTATCGTCGTTAAATTTGTCTAGTCTAAGCTAAGAGGGACTATTAATTTTCGTAATTTTCTACTTATAAATATAATTATTTCGTGACTATTTGAAATTTAGCTTAAATATTTTTATTTTCTTTCAGCGAACTTTGACGATGTTCTTTAAACTACGAAAATTAACTGTATAAAGACTATATATCACTGTTATTGGAACAGTTTGCCAGGAACATTGATGTTTAACGGTGTTTAGAGGGGGCTGTACGTTTCCTGTAGAGCAGCGTGTCCAACCATTTGGGTATCTGGACCATGTTGGAAGAAGAAATAATGTTTTGGACCACACTTAAAATACAAACAGTAACGATAGCTGATGAGCAAAAATATAATTATCCTGATATCCGGTGATGTATTTTTCAATTCAAGGGCCGTTTAAGATAGAGATTGTGTTAGGTCAAAATATCCTTCTGCAATTACTGCTATAGAAAATTTACTTATTTAAAGTAACTTCAATAAAAGTGGATAGCATAAAACAAGTCGGATACCTGACACTGTAATTGAGAATCTAACAATATCTGGTTCGATGGAAGTACGAGTTACAAATCTTAGTGAGTTTCAAGATATTCTACAGATATTTTGGTTCTAATTTTATTTTTCGTTTACTTCATCCTTGAAGTAATGCTCAAATGTTGATGTTGCCAAAAAACGGAGACTAGGTTTTCGGAGCGAGGAGTAATAATCTTTGGGAACATTGGGATGATTTAAAAGTCCAGTCTTTAAATTGAATGTCAGATTGCAGCTCTATTATGTTCTATTTGGAAACTTGGCATCCAATATCTAGACAATTTTAAACTGAATAGCGTGTTTCCTAATGTATAACTGAATAGCGTATTATTGAAAATGTAAATAAAAACAGTCGTCGAGCCGATGAGATATTTCTCCACAACTATATCTGAATAATGTTAAAAGAACATTAAATTATTTGTTTATATTAGTTTCATATTGTTTGTTGGGCCGTATACGAAGCCGTTCTGAGTTGCGGATTGGACGGACATCCCTGATCTAGAGTGTCATTTGAGCACAATCCGATTCTACTTCTTGTATAATTTCTGTCACATTTTCCAGCGTTGCTAGAGTTTTATATTTGAAGAACATTAGTTTAAAGTTAGATACTGAGTAGGTTTCTAGGTTTCTTGGTGACTGCTCAAACGATTTTCCTTAAACTTGAAATGCTAATTTCACAAGTATAAAAATCTATCTATTTTATTTACATTTCAGAAAAATTAGTATCAAGAGATTCTGCGAAATCTGTTTACTAGATTTCAAAAATGTTGTGCGTATCATAATATTTGACACGCTGCTTTGTCCTGGCCACTAACAGTGTACTCCCACCAAACACCGTTTTTAAGTTGGGAGCAACCAAACACTGAGGGAGAGAGAGAAGACAAGTTTGAAGAACATTTGTTAATTACAATTGTTTTAACTTCCTATAAGTGTTTCATAACAGATTATGAACTATTGTGATCGTGACAAATTTTCGAAATTTGAGTTTTTACTGTCTCTATTGTACATTCTGTTTTTCTTTATCATTTTTCGCGATTTTTCTTAAACTTTGAATACTAACTGCTTACCAATAACAACATTTTAACCTATTATCACTTTTCTGAACCTCGATAACTGTAGTTTTGGAGTGTCGTGAGCACCTTAAGCTTCCATTTGAGTCTACTTCGTATAAAATATTGAGGTACGAAATATGGTTTGCAGGTTTGAAGAAAATCAGGTGATCGGATGAGTGTGTGTGTGAAAATAAAATTCGTGAAAAACGAAAAGCACAGAAAGCTCAGACAGATGTTCCTTTTAGGTGCCACCTCGAATCTGACACGAAGGTTTCAGTCCAGCGGAAGTAAGTGCGACTTTTGCTGATTTGTTTTTCCAATATTTTTTTCGAAATATTTTTCCGGAAAAATTAATTTTGTAAAAGTTGTAAGGGGAATGTGTACGTTACTGGGCTTAACTGCCGTTACAAAGTTTACAGGGTGTGGGGGAGATACAAGAGAGCAGTGGTGGGTATGTTATATTCAGGTAAGCCTCATGTCCTAAAGACCGAAATTCCCCACTTATATTTTTGTTTAATGTTCAATAAGAACTCCCAGTTAGAATGGAAATAGTCTAGTAACAGAAAGTCGTTTCTTTTTCCACTGGATTTTGTTTAAATGAACGACATCCAAGGAAAATACGAACAAATCTTTTGCAATGCAAACTGTATGTGAAGCATTGTTCTGGAAAATTAGCAAGTGCAGTTTCTAAAAATGAAGCGCACTTTACTGCCGCGATCGTTCGCACATATCGGATTGTGCTTTACGAAAGATAGTTGTGAGAGGCTAATTGTTATCTACTATTAAACCACCCTTGGACTCTTTTGCGCCGCTCATATTTAATATATTTTCATAATTAATTCCAGAGATTTTCACATCATAATTAATAAACAGTAAATATTGCCATATTTGGGTGGGACTCGCTATATAAACATATTATGTATTTTGATATAATAACTTGCAGTTATTATTAATTATGCGTCACAGACAAGTTGGTTTCATCTGGCTCTCTATAATAAAGTGGATAATAACTATTAATACATATTTTATTTATTAATTAGTTTTTACTTTCTAATTTTGGTAAAGAGGAAGATTACGATCTTGTCAAATTTAATTTTTATCTGATGTACATGATTTGGCATCCTGTGACGCAGAGAAAACAACGTGTTTTTGGGAATGACGTACGGGTTATGGGTGGGTATGCAAATTGTAGAAGAATAATGAGAAATTGTAGAGAACTCACACTTAATATTCGAGATAAGTATCACCTTTTGGATCTGATCAGTTTGTTTTTCGATCAAAAATGTCTCTGGGAATTTTTAATTTTAAGATAAGATTTAGAGGGAAGTTCTTATCCTAAGATAAGTCCTAAAGGGAGTTTTTAAGCGGGGGAGTTATTACCATATGGTAAAACATACAGGGAGTTTTCAACATCAAGACTAAGATTTAGGTGGAATTCTTATCACAAGATAATACCTAAAGATGTTTCTAACATTAGGAAAGAGGGGGGGGATTTTATCAAGAAGATAAGACATATAGGGAGGTTTAACATCAAGATAATAATCAGAAGAGATTTTATCAGTAAGGCCAGAGATATAGGGAAAAATTTTTAACATCTAGACAAGCTGTCGGAGGAGAACTTATTGCAAGATTACACATGTTTAGACATGTAGGGTGTTTTTAGCATCAAGTTAAGACTGAGGGGGAATTCGGGAGCAATAAGGTTATGATATTATATGGTGTGCTTAAATTAAAACTTTGGGGGCTTTCTTATCAACAAATAAGACATATGGGAAGTTTTAACAGCAAGAAAACACTCAGACAGTTCTTAATAACAAGATTGAAAAATAACAAACTGAGAGGGAGTTATTTTCAAAAATGTTAAGAGTTTAGAGAAGAGTTGTTAACAGTAAGTTATGATTTAAGTGAGTTAGCAGTTGCTATCAAAAAATAATGCATAGAGCTAGTCCTCATCACCAAGTTAATAATGAAGGTGTCATATGACAAGACAATAAGTCTTAGTGTGTGTTCTCATCAAAGAAATTAGAGAGTTGAATAGTCAAAGAAGATTATCTTTGTCTAAGTGTATATCTTAGCAACTGGAGGGGATTCAGTTTTGTAATTCAATTTTCTCCGCAGTTCCTATTAACAAAAAATTGTTTTTAGAATTGTTAAATTGTTCTCAAATTTATGTAATAAACGGATCATTTATAAATCTTAATAAATAGAATAAATTTATTTAATAAATAAAGACACTGGGTAGTGTAAGTGTTCCAAGTGAGAGGACAGCACGTGTTTTTAGAGGAAATTAAGATACTTTTTTAACACTGACATATATTGCCCTTATTAAATTTATCTGGAGCATTTGTAATACAAAATTTAAATTTAACTGCACAATTTACGTGATAAGTGATGCGTGTGGGGGCACTATATGTATGCAATTTACGTTGAGAATGGATCAGTGATAATATATTTAAGTTAGCCTGGTGAATAGTGGCCAGCATCTAACATTACGATTTGTCAGCTCCCTTTCTCGCAGAGTGAGATATACCCATGCAACCAGACAGACACAGAGACCCAAACAAACGACATATACTGACAGACAAATGCACATTAGATCCACTATCCCGCCCTGAACACTTGCTACTAGTGTACTGTGTTGTTTTGTACCATCACTACTAATACTAGTGTAGTTTCCTTGCTAACTTATTTAGTCATACACCAATGTAGTTGTGTACTTGAACACAACTGTTTACATTCTCTTTGTCTTCTTACTTTTTCTCTATTTTTCCATCCCTTCTTTTCATCCATCTTCTTTCCATCCCTTTCCAAGTTTCTCTGTTTTCCTTTACAGTTTTCAGTCAATCGATTTTACACGTCAACTAGCTTTTTCCGAACAGATCAACTGCTTTCTACTTCTTGGAATGTTCACAGTCCTTTTAATTGAATTTAATATTTGTACAAATGAAAGGAAGAAGTAAGAAATAGCCTCGAAATGGATTTTCGGAGACGAAGCTGCGATGTGAGAAGGCATTTGCAGAGCTAAATATCCTGCATGATCTCGGTACAATGAGATTAAAATGGTAAGGCCATGTTAGAAGGATGGAAGATAAAATAAAAGTAGCCAAAGGTGCTCTTTGAGCATACAACAGAAGGAAGACGGAAAAAAGGTCGTCTGAGAAGTAAGTGGTTAGATAGTCATGGGTAGGAAAGGACCTCAGGAAAAAAGATTGGATTGGCAAAAAAATATGGCTGGAATGAAAAATCTGAAAAAAAGATCTTGAAGCAATATTGAAATGTTATGTAAGAGGAATGCCTAACGTAACAGCTTCGCCAGTTCTCTTAAAATCAATTTTACTGCAAGTAATAGGCCTATATAATTGTTAGACCCAATTTCAAGATAAGCGAACTGAAACAAAAAATAAAACAATGGTTTTCCGTTTGTTAGATCGTGTATGTGACCTTCGACATGGATTCCTTAGAGATATCGAAACTAAATTTCGAAATTTGAACTTCCGAGTGGTTTGCCGAGTAGTAATCATAGAGAATTATTGCGTTTAAATTTTGAAAATTAAAATTACACTGAAAATGTGTGCGTTGAGATCATCTGAAAATACAAAAAAAAACACGTTTTTAAGGAATGGTGTGTCTGGATAACTGGGAGGCTGGATTTGTTTGTCTTTGTGTACATGGACGAAGTATTTCAAGAGAGCGAAATCTCTGGAAATTCAGGCTTGAATGTTTGAATGAAACAACTTGAATGAAACTCGACACAAAACTTTCGGACAAAATCTATTACCAATTTTTTTTAAATTCAGTTTGTTATGATTTTCGCGATAAAGTCTCCATTGGTTTTATTTAAACTTAGTCTGCTAACTGTTCATGGTATAGTGCACTGCCGAATGATTCTGGGTGCCAGAGCTTGTTGAAACAGAAGGTAATGAGAATGACCGAAAATCTGAAAATATAGGAATTGTAACCAGTAATGATATCCAACCGGTTCGCGCGGTTCGTAAAATAAAAAAATTAGCGAACCGGTTGTTAAATTATCCGAAAATAAATTTTATTTATTATTCTCCTAAAAAAGAGTTGAATTAACAGATTATTTAATTGTTTCTATCAATTATAGACAACATTATTTGCACTTAGTTTGTTATATCTGACGTAAAAATGAGTGTTTTTTAGCAGTATGAGTTCATGGGTTTTCCTAGAATAACTCGACAACACGATAGAAGACATAGCATTTGGACACATGCACATTATACTTTGAGCGTGTGATATGCGCGGTGAAATTTGAGTGATTAAAAGTTGAGTATTAAGAATTATAATTTATGATTAAAAATTATTGCTGTAATTTCCGTAGAGGCTGAAAGAGTGTTTTCTGAAATGAACACAATTTATTCGGACAAAAGAAATCGCTAACTTTTTGTGGGTTAAGCGCCCAGTCTAACCAACAAGAGCTCAGAAATAAGGAGGAAATCAAGAATTTCTTTAAAGTGAGGTAGGCTAAGACTTTTCTTAGTAGTTCTTACCAAAAAAGTCGGGATGGCACTTGAAGGCGATAATGTTCCTGCAGATTGTGGACAGATGAAGTAGACTCTAGTAAATCTTGTGACGCTGTCTTCCAGAGTGAGCCTGGGTGGCATTTCAGGTATTATTGGAAGAGGAGATATCTTCACTAGACCGTTAACCGAGTTGAAATTTCCGAAAGTATTAGACTTAGAAGGAGGCTGTAGGTTGAGAGATTTCATCCTACTTGCACCAGTAGTAGCGGTGGCACAATATTTCGCAGTGCACTATATCCCTCACTAAAGCGAAAAAAAACAACCTGTGACTCCTCTTAATACAGTTATGTCTAAAATGACAAATTTTCTTTACATTTCAAGTTTCACTCATTTATCTTCATTAAACACAGTGCCATCCCACCAACCGAGGCAGGTAGAGAATGATTATATTTTAAAGTGCGCCAGGGAACAATAGAGAAAATGCCTATTTTTTCAGACGGGCTTTTCACGTCCCAACTACCAAACAGGTGTCGTAGACGGAAGCGGATGTTTCAAACATACTTTACTATATTTACTCATATTAATACTCTAATTAAAATCGAACAGCCTACTACAATATACCACAGCTTTGCGGCCCGCGCCTCTAACCACTCAGCTATCGTCGTACCTTTCTTTACACGTCTGGCAACATTTTAGTAAAAAATTCTTAAGAGAAAGTCATATCAGTGTTTCACACAATATATATATATATATATTATTGACCATTACATTTATATTAACCATTAAAATGGAAATTTGCCAGGTTTGATTTTAGCAGGAGGTTCATGAGATAGAGTTTCCCAATTAATAAATTATTTTCCGGCAAAAAAGAAAGAAGAAAGTTGGAAGGGGCAATATGACAGTTTTGTCTGTTTGTCACCAGAGTTTCGTTTCTCTCTTTGCAGTTATTTTTTTTTTACAAAAATTAAAAAAATCATCATTTCTGACTAGAAAAAGATATTCACAAGTAATTGTATGATTTCCCTCCCATAATAACCAATTATTTTTGAAAAATCTTATTAACACCAGGGGAAGAACACATTTAATTGAATTAAAAATCTGTTCCGCTCTCTCTCTTATATTAATTGAATAATGAAAGTTAAAATACGAGAGCAGCTCACCTCCGCCCGCTTTGTTCTGCGCCATCCTGCGTTCAATTACAATGGCAATTTAATGAGAGCTCTCCTTAAAACAGTTTGTACTTTGTGTCCTATGTGTGTATGCGTGTTTTGTTTACGTTCTTAAATATATATAAAATGTGTCTTAAATATCAAATAACTTAAATAACTTTTCATGAAAAGTGTAACAAAGTTAGTATGGCTTTTCCAACTCCATATTTTCCTTTAAAGGAAAGTATTTAATTGTAATTATATTTAATTGAATGGGTAGTATGGGCGGAAGGAAATAGCTGACTAAAGGTATGCTTCGTTGTTTTTAACTTTATCGAGAAAATACTAAGTGAAAGCGGAATTTATTCTAGGCGCTTAATTTAGCAGGCCATAGTTTTCGAACACATTACTTCTATACCTTCATAACATGTTTCATTCGATCTTTCGTGCAAAGCAGAACCTTTTTCTTTTTGCTTTTGAGAAAGTGCAGTGTGCTGGTCTAATGCACTGTACAAATTGACAAACATATGTTACAAAATTACAACCACCTACAGCTTACCCAAAATAACCTCACGACACCCCAGCAAATTGACGTCGTCCAAACAATGCCTAAGACTCCATCTAGAATCCATCATTTAGCAAGTAAAAGAAAGGCTGTTCCGCCGCATAAAAAGAGGAAGTACCAAGTATTAGAAGTAGCAAAGATTGACAAATGTTAGGACAAATGTCAAATTGCAAGTCTCTGCCAGTTCTTCACATTTACCATTCAAATATACTCTAAACTTACTTAACTCATTTTCTTATATATACATGAATCTGAATAAATACATTCACATTAGTGTACATTTACTAATAAATATCTTCACATTAGTGTACTAAATGTTAATAGAAATACACACACATAGAACGCACATCTTATTCACACAGCTATTTCTGCCTTTACTGTAAGGCACTTGATATTCATCTACTGTACTTTAATCTAAATTAAGTCCCTCTCTTATATCTCAGATATATAAGTCTCAGATATATATCTTTCCCACCAATAAATGCATATAACTAATAAAACCAATCATTCAATATAATTAAACCTAACATAATTGAACTGCAATGCTGCTCCAAGCATTTCCGAGAGTTCCACAATTCGTTAATCGTACCTAATGAAGTAATGACTCCCTCCCACTTTTTGGTTTAATTTTCACTTTCAATTCTCTCATTGAACGTTTCTTTCCATAAAAATGAGTCACAAGGCAGGTCAGAAGCTAAATTTTTATTTATTATTATTATTATAAATTGATGATGTGGTTGGTTCCGCAGAGCTGGAAAGCATAAATTGATGTATTTGTGATATTTGACCATGTTTATTAGATTGTATACAGTTACTAGGTTGAAGTAAAGAAGAACAGAGTTGCATGTATAAAGGGCTCTATTAATAAACATGTACGTGATGGACAGTTCACTTTGATCTCGTTGGAGGGTGCAGTAACTCTGCCTCTCTGCGTAGTCTACAGCCAGGATATTGTACAGATATTATAATCAGGGACTAGTTAAAAACTATCCAACCTGCGCACTATACAGTTTAACGATTTCCCTGTTTTGTTGGTAGAATTAACAGCCGTAAATACATCAGTAAACCAACCATTTTATATTTATATTAACCTCATTTCCGTTTAAAATAATTTAATGTAATATTGTGTACTTGCTGTCTGAACAACCACCCGCTTTAAAAAGCAATTTGTTGTGAAACACTCACACGAGTTACTCTCCATTGCAGTTTACCCACATTTACAGAACTGACAAATTTTCTTCAAACTTATAATATGTTAGTAAAGTGCTGATCTTGAAGTTTATATCAATTAGAGAATCTGAAGTTAATAAAATTATATCCCCCCCCCCCCCCCACAAAACTTCTTTAAATGAACTTTCTCTGAAAAAAGTTCGCAACAAAAGTGGTAGTCTCTGAATTCATAGTTTGTGTAACAAATTCGTCAAAAATCCGTTGTTTTGTTTTAATGGATAATGTAAACAACTGCGATAACCAGTAAACACACTTGCGGTTTTCTTCAAACTCAGAATTTTGGCAACGCTAATTCCCCCTCTCCCGAAACCACCTTAAATAATTTTTCCGGAGAAATGTTCCAAATAAAAGTTGTAGGCTCTCTGTAGTGTCGTCGTTATACTCAGTTTAAAGAAAATGTTCAGCCGTTTGTGAGAAAAGAAAAAATCTCAGAAAACTAAAAAGGTTCAGTAGAAACGCACTTCCGGTCAGCCGATTGTTTTCAAACTCGGAATATTGGCAACACATTTAATTCTATTTAATATTATTTAGATGATACGATTATATAATCAGTGGAAATAGCACTTTGTATTTATTGGCAATACTTCCTCTTATTAGTAGTAAGAGAAAGTAAAAGTGGTGACTGAACTTGTTGACTTTTAGGACATAAGGTCTACCTGAATGTAACTTCATCTTCTGGCTGCGCGCCATCTGTCAGCCTTCAGCAAAATTCGCAACAGCAGTTAAATATTGAGCTAACTCACAGATTCTTCGGGTTCCTCTAAAATCAATTTTTCGGTCAACTAAAAGCGATAAGCTTATAATATAGGCTAGTTAAATTTTGATTGTTTAAGAAAATCATTGGAGCCATTAGATTCGTAACAGGGAGGGCGAGCCTTATTCCACTGCGACCTGCAATATTATTGGAGCCTTGGTCAAGATAATTCCGATAAATTCCAAGAAACCTATTCTATAAAGTGGCACTTTCGGTTAAACGATTTCTTTCAAAAATTGGAGTTCCAGGAAATGAATATATTGGACGTTATAATTATATAAGTGGAACATTGCACTGAAATGACTTTTAATGGGAAAGCTTATCGTTGCACTTTTCTCGGGAAAAATACGATTTTCCCATAAAAAAAAAGAAAAAGTGTTTTCCATAAAAGTGATACATCTCTTTTTGTTAGTAGTTTAGTTCGCGGAATTTAAAGAAAATCTTTGTTGGATCCTTGGGGGGGGTGGGTTGGCCCGATTGCCTAAAAACTGGTGAGAGGGAAAAAAGATGATTTAAGTCACTTTTCCGATTGATCGAGTTTGATGAAATTTTTGGATCGGATATTGGCGCCAAAATGAATTTGAACATGTTTGAGTTTCTTCTTAATTTTTGTGTTTGAGATATTTTGTTCATACACGCGTACTCATACACACGTGCACGCGCACATTCATACATTTTCGCTTACAATTTTTTACTGTAATCCTCTCAAATTTTCGATATCGAGTTTTCACTGGAAATATCCGTTTTGAGTTCCCCTGAGTCCAAAAAAGTGGTTTTAGCAAAGGGTCCGTGTATGTGTGGGGGGGGGGATATTTCAAAAACGACAAATCGCAGAATGTTCAAAGTTAATATTTCCTTAAAGTGCTAACTTGAGACCTGAGAATAAGCTTTTCTTAAAAATCGTTCAACCGGAAGTGCTACTTTACTGAATGGTTTTTTCGTACTTTTTTATACGATTTTCTTGAAAATGGCTCGAAAGATTTTCTTTAACTTGTTGTGTCAACTACACATACAAACACACTTATACATACATACACTTTAATTTGAAACATTTCTCCGGGAAAATTTATTTAAGGGTACTTTTGGAGGGAGGGATAGTGTTAGGTTTTCTTCTAAGATGTTATTTCAGTATAAACAATTCTATCATCTAAACAAAATTAATTAGAAGTAAATAGATAGCTAAAATTCCAAATGTTCAGATAATTAGTAAACCGGTAGTATATTTTTACTGAACAGTTTTTCAATTTTTGCGATTTTTTTCATAAAAACACCGACGAATTTCATTAAATTTGGTACACTTATGTAGGGGTAGTGAACCCCCACCACTCATCCACTCTAGCGGAGAGAAACAGCCCCTCTCGCACAGAGAGGAGAGGTTCGGCCAGTGGATATATATATATATGAGAGAGAGACAGTCAAGAATATTCTGTTCAATTCAGTCTTACACATCAGACATCATTCTGTTGATTCACACTCCGTACATATCATTTAGCCACGTCAGTCTGTCAGTTGAGTTCAGTACTAAATTCCAAAGTGTAAAGTCCTTGGCAGTCAGTTATATATATACATATATCAATTATATATCTTAAACCAAATCTTAAGGTGTTTATCTTTCATCATCAACAACCAACATCTCCTCACAACACCCTTACACTTATTATAGTTTGTCAGTTATAATTTTGTATACTGCAGTAGGAGAAAGTTGTGTGAGTGTTTCATACCAGATATTTCATCTTATTCAAAGGACTACAAAACATTTGTTTCCTTTGAACAAATGAACATTTCTTTTGAAAATTTGACACGATCACAATACAGCAGTAAAAAAAGAAAAAGTGAAGGAGAAAGTGAAAAAAGAAAAGAATCTTTTACACAAATAATAACATTTGGTAAATGTAAGGGGAAGGGGAAAGTGGAGATCTACTTGGTGGTTTTCTTTTGCTGGTCGGAAAAGTGAGTTTCCATGTAGTGTGTGGTCATGTAGGGTGCAGTAGAGTGGTGGCTTTCCAGGCATCACGTCACAAACTCTATTATAGAGTATATGTAAATATATGGATATACACGCACACATTACACTTTCAGGTTCACCTGCACTATTGTTATAGTGTGGTCGCCAGTTTTTATATACACACTAGCGCGCTTTATTCACTCTTATCCACTCTCATCTTTATATATCTGAAGAAAAAAATAATATATACAAAAACATAGATCTTCCATGTAGTTGACGTCTGAGTTTTTATTACATGCAATGTGTTAGTAATATTGAATTTAATTAAATGCACAAAAAAAACAATTTAGTTACCACAGTCAGCTGTTTTATATATTTTCTTGTCAAAAATGTGTTTGAAATTAAAAATAAAATTCAACTCCAAACTTTGGTATGTTTTTATTTCAGAAAAGTCTAATTCAATAAGTACAATTATTTAAAAATTAAATATAAAACATATTTGTTGTGGTTGGTTCCACAGAGCTGGAAAGCATCAGAGACATTTTCCGTGGTCATCGACCAGTTTCGGGCGTTCGCCCATCTTCAGGATGCGTTTGTCAAACAGTGTGATAACATAGACTTGCACAGAGCAAATTTAAACACTGACTTCCGTAAAAAATGTATCCAATAATGGTATCCAATATAAGTGATCCAATCCAGTAAACCATTGTTTAAAGTAAACGATAGGAATAATGTTTTTTGGAAAAAATCTCCGAAACTAATTATGTAAAGTCGCACACTTGGCAAACTGTTTTTCTACAAATTTAGAACTTGAACAATCTCTAAATGTACTTTTAATATAATGTTGGTTATACATTATATTAATATAATGTTGGTTATACCATACATTGTATTGAAGTGTCACTAGGAATGTTTAACTTTAAAGCCTTGCTTACAACTCTTCAAAATCAATATTGCTGAGAAACTTGTTTGAAATAAATGTGATAAGCATCAGCGACAGTTTCCATGATAGCCTGCTTCTTTTTGTGGTCATCGACCGGTTTCCGGCATTCGCCCATCTTCAAGATGCGTTTGTCAGACAGTGTGATAACACGACTTGCACAGAGCAAATTCAGTTTACACAACTCACTGGTCTTTTTAATTGTATTTAAAAACTAAACTCTTAAACAGGTCAAGAGGGATGGTGATGGTACCTGCATGGGAAAAAGTGTTTGGGTTGTTAAAGAGGCGAATTTTTCTTAAAATGGAACCAACACGTGGAGGTCTAATTTTAAACTCTGTTGTTGGAGGAAGATTCACTTTACAGTTAACTAATCAAAATAAATTTAAAATTAAATTAAATAACGATTTAAGTTAACATAATTAAAAATTAAACGATTAAAATAATAACAATTAAAATAATCAAAACAAATAAACAATCAAGCATTATATATGAACAGGTTGTTTGATGACACTAAACGTATTTTGCATTTCACCCTTCATAATTCTCATACGCCATCCACGCACGCATGTAATATGGGTCTTTACATGTCTAAACATAACAAATCTAAACTAGCCTAAGTGCAGACTTTTTTATATCATTGAAAAATTTTGAAAAAATTATGAGTGTGTTAACCAAGCTTAATGTAACGTACATTCCGCATTATTTACTACAGTTTATTGTTTCTTGTAAGTTTTATATCTAAGAAGTTGAGAGTGTTGTAATTTCTTTTTCGTGTGTGAATTAAACGAACAGAAAAACTTTGCAAGCGAACAACTATTCAAAACCCTCTTCCCACAATAACAATAAAACACGCAATAAACAACACACAACTCACCTGAAAACCCAACCAAATACTTTTTAAGTAAAAGGTTTAGTCTTAGTTTTAAATCTGCTAGTTCTTAAGTCTGTATGTATGAACCATAACTGCCCTAAGGTGTACATATGTAAATAATGTATGCAACAGAGAAAATTAAAAATGTCAATGCGAAATTTACGTTACATTAAGTTTGGTTAACCACTCTCATATAATATAATCAAAGCCGGAAACCGTCGATGACCACAAAAAGAAGCAGGCTATCACGGAAAATGTCTCTGATGCTTTCCAGCTCTGCGGAACCGACTACCACAACAAATGTGATAGGCCTTTTGTATTGAGCTTCCAAGCGATAGTTCGTTTTTTGAGATATTTTCTACAAATACACACACACACACACACACACAAACAATTCAGCGAATTGTGTATAAAGCACAACTTTGAAAATCTGACGCGATCGCTAGCGTAGTAAAGAGAAAGTCAAAATAAAAGTGAAATGCATACATTTAAAAAAAAATATCTGAATGTATCTAATATCTGAAAATTGATATCTGTAATTCTTATTATATTTTGAAATACATCGTAATTTGTAATTATTTCGAGCCCCTACTACCGCAGTGGCGGCCATTATTACCAAACTAGCCAGTGCTAGTTTAATTGGTGCAACAAATAGGTTTTCAAAATTAGCAAAATGCGCATATAGCTTGCAAATTTGTTTTTGCCTATGCTATGATGACGTGCATTGAATAAGAATAGAATACAACTTGGGGGTGGGTCACGATCGCAGCCACTGCAGTCAGTAGACCTTATTGTGCCAACCCCTGTAGGTCTATTCTGAGAAACCTCCCTTCTTCATGAGGTTGAGGACTTTCCCAACTAGCTCTTTTTGTGCTATTATTTCCTCTGGTCTCAGTGTGCCAAAGATTTCATAGCGGAATCTAGCGATTGCAATACAATCGAACAACAGGTGTGAGACCATTTCCTCCTCCTTCTGACAAAATCTACACAAAGGTTCCGATTTAATTATCTTTCACCTTGCACAGGGGTTTCTTGAACCTGCCATGTCCCGTCAAAAGGCCTGTCACCAGATGACACCAGTGGGGTTCTTTCCTTTACTGCATCTTATGTATAAATTTCATCATCCGATATAGATAAATATGAAAATGGGCGGGGAGGAAGTTGACCTCACTTCACCGCAAGATTCAAAACACTATGAAAATTAAATTGAATTTCAATATTGCATATTACATAAAGTATAAATATCCATGTTATTAAAAATTAATTGAATTACATAATATATATTATGAGCCTTGTGTAATTTTTTAATATTGCAACCCAAATGTGCCAGTTATATTAGAAATTGAATATTTGAATATAACATTATAAATTCAATATTGTTACAGCGATGGCTGTTGAAACAATAGATTGGGTGGCAGTATATGTAAGCTAGTATAGTGGTGAGGGTATGCTTTGTTATAGGGTCTCACTTCCCCTCCACACACATACTCTCTCCCACTCACACCCTCCCACCATCTCGCTCTGTATAGCCAATCCGGACCGTTTTAGTATTGCCTGCAGTAACATGATCGTCAAACATTTATGCCTATTTTCAGGAGCATTGTGGCCCTGGTTTGGTAGTATGAACTGTATAATACAGTATATAGGTTGTACTTGGCGCCCGCCCCCACGGGTACTCCTGGAGGCGGGGGGTGAGTCGACGGTGACTTGTATTGTTTGTAGTAATTGGTCCATAAGCCTACATCATTCCTGCTAACTACACACACACACACACACACATATATATATATATATATATATCACACACCTAATTACACACATTCACTCCAGTGAGCTACATTCAAAATTTTCATGCTCGTGCCCAACATTTACACGTAATTACCTGTTTGTTTCATCGCTTTTTCTGCCTCCTCACCGCCGCATCTTCTGCTGTTATTATCTCTTACTGTTGGTGAGAGCCAGTGTTGGTGAGAGCCAGTGTTGGCGAGAGCCAGTGTTGGTGAGAGCCAGTGTTGCGATTATATTAACATTTTAGAAATTGGATTTCATCAGAAAAAAATGTTCTCAGAGAATCGTGTGTGCTGTGGATATTTGAACAAAAGATTTCAAAAACGAAACAAACGCAGGAATGGAGTCTAAACTTGATATTCCATTTCCGTATATCCACCGCATCTGATAATAACATTTTGATCAGAATCCATAAACCGGGATTTACTGAATGGATTGCGTAGGTTTTTACGATTTTCTTTAAACTTCGTATAGTATCAAACCTAAATGCCTATCTCTTTTATTGAAAACTGTTTTCTTGGAAAATGCTTTTTTTGAAGAGATCTGCGAGAGGTAGTGTTAAGTTTTCCTCCAAAATGTCACTTTAATGCACGATTCTACAACCTGTGCAATATTATATTACATTAAATCGGTTATAACTGGAATTGCGGTTTTACAGAATAGGGTTTTAGCCTTCCGAAGTTTTGCAGAAAACGGCTGGAATGATTATTTTTAAATTAACTTGAAAGTTGAACTTTTCGCCAATGGTTCTGAATTTACTTTTAGTACTGGTTGAGCCGAAACTCCTGAAGGTGGGTGCAGCAGATGCGAGTACGGGAGGTTCAAAACAAAGGTATCACATGAGAAATTGGATTTAATTAATTAAAGTAAAAAATTGTCTCACTCTTTAAAGAGATGAGATGCGGAGAAACTGAAAGCTGATTGATAAAGGTTAAAAACTGCAGCTGCAGGTTCGTGTGAAGTGTGTGTGTGTGAGTGTGTGTATTTATATGAAGAAAAGGATGTTTGTGGCTGAATGTTGCAGTAGCGAAAAAGAAGTTAAACAAACAATAGCGGTAAACCACCAACAGCAAGCAGAAATGGTGGAAATTACAGACGCGGAAATTGGCAGAAGCGGGACAATCAGTTAATGCTCAAGCGGGAGAAGCTTCTCTCCTGGGAGACGAAAATTAAGAAACTTGAGATAGTAAACCGCTTGGTTCCTTAGGTAATGACGAAAAAGTTAAAGATTAAAATATTCATTTGTTCTCTATCCGTTTGCGATTTTGACGAAGTTCTCAAACTAAACGATTCTTTTAAAACTGAAACATTGTACTTTATTTGCATCTTCCGAGATTTATTGAATATTAAACAAGCTAAAGATAATAATAAATTTGAACTCATTTTAAATCAGTTGGTATTAACAAACCAGCTGATCCCTGCTACGCTGGCGAACTCTATACCCGCCAATTTATTACATCTACTACTCTCCATTATTATTAAATAATTAAATTATATTCACTCCAGTTTATAAGTGGTTTGCCATTTATCTAGTCAATAGAACTTTTATCTTCCTTCATCAGTGAATCCCAGAGCTTATGGATCCGAAATTTCGTTTCTATTGTTGCTAATTCATCAATATAACGAATAATGATTGGTTCTTTATTTAATTCCGCTTTTTGTGTTTTCTAAAAGTTCTACACTGGATTGTGGTAAAATTCTTTTTTATCATGTCAACTCCAGATATTTTCTTTTGTCTTCGAGTTTAATATTCAGTTATAAATAATTCTATTTCAGGCTCTTTATTTCTTCTTGTATTTCTCTGTTTTCAGTAACTGGCCGTCCCTGAACTTCACCTGAACGCTGCAGCAAACTTCTTAATCAGGCATAATCGTAATTTATATAAATAAACTAATATCTTGTTTTCCTTACTTAACAACAAAAAATATGGTTTGAAACACTGACCCGACTTTCTCTTACTCGTTTTAATACAATTATTATATAAAATGATTTACTTTCTTTAAACTCAAATTTTACGTATTTGTGACAACATAAATATAGGTGGTGGGGGAAGTAACCAACATACTAATGTTGGCAGTCAGAGCATTGTAGTGCGACTGAAGCTCCATCTACACACAGCATTTGAAATTAATGCCACTAATTCCCCACAACTATCCAAAATCATTTCTTTTTTTTTTTGGAAAAGTTTCAAATAAAAGTAATACTTTTTCATCTATGAAGTTAGCATACCAAGCTGAAAGGAAACCATTATGGTCATTTTCGGAAATAGTCCATACTATCAATACTTCTAATGTGTATTAATATTATGTAGTTGGTAAAACCAACTAAGTGGTGATATATTAGAGAGGAAAGCATAACGCTACTCTTCCCTCATTAGCTACAAAAATCAATTTTCTCTAGAAAATGTTTCAAATAAAAGTGATAGGTATTAATGTGTGTGGATAGTTTACGAAATTTGAAGCAAAATCGTTGGAGCCGTTTTCGAAAAAATCAGCAAAAACTGGAAAAAAAAAATGCAGTAAAATGCATTTTTGGTTACTGGATTTTTGCCCGAAATCTTCGTGTATGATGTGATGGCAGTGCCAAAATGATTTTTCGTTTTTGAGATATTCTGTTAACACGCACACACAGACCATTCGCTAAAAACATTGTTTTCATACTCAAGGGAACTCCGCAACCATGTATTTCCAGTGAAAAGTCAGTTTCGAAAATCTGACACCTCGCAGTACTTCCTCTTACTGGTACTAAAAGATAGCAAAAAAAGAAGTTTTTCTGAAAACCATATTGCAAAGGATTTTGTTAAATAGTAAATTAGAATATTTAAATATTTTTTCCCCAACTTTCCTCTAAAACAATTAACGCAGATGATTTTGTTTACTTTCTCTTACTAGTGGGCCCAAGTACCCTGGTCATACCAAGTGTTGCGATCGTGTCAAATTTTTGAAATTGAGTTGTTGACCGGAAATAAGTGTTTTGTGTACTTTTGTGTACAAAAAAAATATTTTTAGCAAATCGTCTGTGTTAAGAAGTAGTATCACCGTAACTATAAAATCGCATGAACTTAAACTTGAAATAGCGTTTAGTTACTACGTATTTCCGTATCTTACTTTGATTTTAGGGAGTTCTTGGGAAAGTAGGACGTTAGACTTCAAATATTGTTTGGACATGATCTAGGCGCTGTCTTTTGGATTATAATTCAGGTTACTGCCATGTGTGCTAATCGACATCTGCCGGCCTCAATTACCCATTCCTCCATCACCGTTCACTTATCTCAGCGCAACTAAACTAAATTCGAGTTTAAAGAAAATCAAATATGGACTAACGACCCCCCCATTCATTTAAAGATTCACGTCACCAGCAGGTTAGCCCTTCTATTGTGATAATTGAGAGAAAGTTAAATTTAGGTACGACGCACCATTTACGAGATATTTTGGAAAGGAATAAGAATTATAACAGCATTTATATTTTTTTATTTTTTTAATATCTTCATTGTTTTATGCGCATTTACATATTGTGATAAATAAAGACATGACTTGAGTCATGTGGTGAAAATATCCGGTGGTATTTCAATACAGTGAATTCTGGGTGAAAATGGGTTATAATAAACATTGAAGGTCCTTTATGTGGATGGCAGATATATCAAATTAAATAAAAAATCTTCGTAGCTGAAAACCATTTTAGTTGAGCGATTACTTTCGATTGATCGATTTCATCCTATATTCTTAGATTTCTAAAAGAGAAATTTCCGGCTCCAGGGGCAGTCAAAACTAGAATATATCCTGCAAAAAGATTAATAACTATAGAAACTTTTGCTGTTACTAGTGAAACCAAAGAAAATGATAAAAAGAAAATCCAAGGAAATTAAAAAAAAGTGCAAAGATTTGTTCCCTGAAACCTGAAGCACTGAAAGTAAAACGCTCCCTTCTTTTATTGCTACGGAGCAGTGAACTTTCTGCGCCTTTATTGAATGTATTTTTGTTTTCAGTTTCTCGCGATTTTCTCGAAAATAACCGGAAGTGCAACTCAACCACAACAGGTTTTTGAGTTTTTGTTCGGAATTTTCTCGGAAACGATTGTAATGATTTCTTCTAATATTTTTCTGGCTTAGTAAAATTATTATAAACTGCTGGACAAAAGTATTGCATACAATTTCAGAATGTTTTCTTTCATGATAATATATCTTTTTCTTTTGTTTTTTTATGGATTCATTTTAAATAAACTCTGACCCAATGGAGATAAAACAAGATAAAACCAATTTGTTTATGTTTTTATAAAGAATTATCTGTTCATACCTTGTAAATACAAATCATCCCAGTACGTCATTTCATTGCCTCTGAGTAATTACTCTCTCTTACAAAGTTTTCTTTATGTTTTTATCAGTTTTTTTTTTTTTTTAAAGATCGTTTTAATTTTTTAAAACATTAAATGTCTCGTGAAGGAAATTATTCTGAAGAAATAGCAGTTCGTGTTGTAACATTGCGCAAGAAGGGGTTCAGCAGTGAATTATTACTCAGAGACTAGGAATGAACCAATCCACGTTTCAAGAATGTTAATGCGCTGTAGGGAGACTGGGAGATACTTCCGAAGACCTGCCACGGGTCGTCCCAGAAGTACAACTCGAACAGATGAGAGATTTATTCATCTGAATGTGTTAAGGAATAGGTTCGTCACTAGAAATTAATTACGTCACTTGATCGCTGATATCCGTAATGTCCATATTTGCAGTAGGACAGTCAGAAGAAGGTTAAATGAAGCAAACTTGGCTTCCAGGATACCCGCTACTGGCCCTCTTTTCACCAGAGCACATAGAGTCGCCAGACTGCAATATTCACGAGAACATGTCAATGGACAACAGAGGATTGGAGACGTGTTTTATTTACCGATGAGTCGAGATTCACCCTACATTCTCCAGATGGAAGGATGAGAGTTCGGAGGCGTCAAGGTGAGAGATATGCAGAGGCTAACATTTCTCCAAGAGTGGCTATTGGTGCAGGCGGTGTTAAGATTTGGAGAGGCATAAGTTTTAACGGCGTACAGACTTACATATCGTGGAAAAAGGAATGCTAAATGCCCGGAAGTACCTTGAGGTGGTTCTTCAGCGATATGTTGTGCTAATTTCTGAAAGAGTCAATGATTTTCTATTAATGCAGGACAATGCCAGATGTCACGCTGCTTGAGTTGTCCTTGAGTACCTGATGGGATTCGACGTTTGGTTTCTCCACCGAGAAGTCCAGAGCTAAATCCAATAGAACACCTTTGGGACACAATTGCAAGACGGCTCAGACTTCGCCTGATTGCCCCTAGCACTCTCTGGGAGCTACATACAGCAGTTATTGAAGAATGGAATGAGATTTCTCAAGAGGTTATCCAAAATCTAATCTCTTCAATGCCAACGAGGCTTGCTGTAGTTATCAGAGCAAAAGGAAGTATTTATCACTAAATACTGTTGAAAAAAATGAAGAAGTGATAATAAATAAGAACCATTTTAATTTTGAATTTTACGTTGTTTTTTTTTGAGCTTTATTTTTTATTCTATGTAATAAAACCAGGTTGTTCTTAAATTTTTGGTAGTTGTCCTTTTTCCCTTTGGATTAGAGTTCAACAACATGAATCCATAAAAAAAAAATACGAAAATACCTTTCAACTTCAAATTATAATATTTTGAAATTTTATGCAATACTTTTGTCCAGTAGTTTATTTGTAAAATTTTAAATGTTGTGTTTGTTCAATATTATTGGCACTTTCTTCTGTACTACAGATAATCAGTCAATCACTTTTACTACCTGCCAGATTGTACAATTGACTAAACTTTGAAATTTAAAGAAAAATTTGTCATGTACCGTTTTAATAGCACTAAAAGCAAGTCGTATGGGTATTGTGAGATAATAATCGCCTATAATAATATAATATCAAAATATTTTGTTAGAAATGTTTTAGAATAGAAGTAAAGTAAACAATAAAATCAAACAATAATAAGAACAACAATTATATATACACACACACAAACACACATTCTGTAGTATTGTTGGTGTGTAATGATGTGCTCTAGTAGTGTATCAGTATTGTATGTTTATATAAACTAAACTAAACAACAAACAACAGCACTGTCCTAACATTAACTTAACTATCACCTTCATTATACTATACTAATATACGTGCATGTATTGCAAGGTGTATAACCTTTCATCATGTACTGTTTATATAATATTATACTATATTTCTCAAAATCCAATTTACGACATTATACTATATATGTATTAGTAGTTTGGCTGGTTTAGGATACACTGTTCTAATATACTATAGCTAATTTACTTATTTGTTTGTACATTGTACTATAATGTTACAATAGAATCTACCTCTTGCACCATCTATTTACAAGTTCAAAAGATGTTTCAGATATAACTATGGTGCCTTATTTGTTGTTAGCGGATGATCATATTGCATTTTTACCCCGCTCCCTCTACCTCTGTGATCTTATGTTTTACTTTGATCTTGAATAATTGTTTCAACCAAGAACATAATAACTTCTGAAAAAGCTCCAAGCAAGTTTTGTTTATTTACTTTTTAAAATTGTAGTGGTCTAAAAGGGTTTTTGTTCAGTTTATCCTTAGGTAGATTTCTCTTATTCCTACCTGGGACGAGGGAGGAATACTGCGGTCGCGACAAATTTCCCCCCAAAAAATTCACTTTCAACGGAAGTAGAGTTTTGAAATCCCCTGCTGAGGATTTGTTTTTTTAAGATTGGTGTATGTGCGCCCACGTGGACAAAATATCGCAAGACACTCAAATTTCACATGCTGTATGGTACCATCACCGCATCCTGACACAAAGATGTTGGACACAATCCATCAACCAACCGGTAGTGCAACTTTACTATGCTTTTCAGGTTTTCACAATATTCTCTAAATTTACTCGCAACGATTTTCTTTATAATTCTTGTACTGTGTAAACATGTAAATATCTATTTCTTGTTTTGAAATATTTTTCATTTTGATTGTATGGAGAGCTTTTGCGGGAGAGAGGCAACGTTAGCCTTTTTCTACAGATCACTTCAGCACAATATTCAGCTGTTGTGAGGCCACAGCAAAATTTTTAACCATAGTTTAAACTTAATTCTAGCTCAGAACCAGAAAATATTTTAAACAAGTTATCAGTTTTACATCTGTGAATTTAGCAATTACAAGTTCAAAGAAAAGCGTTCGAGCAGAACAGAAAAAAAGATTCAGTAAAGTAAGTCACAAAGTCCGTCGATTGACGGATTTGACCGAAACCTTTCGTTTCGTATTGCTAAAATAGTATAAACGGAATATTAATTTGAATCATGCTATGATTTTTTTGTTTATGAGGTAAGATATTTTGGTTCACACGCCCATTGTGAAAATATTTTTTCTTATTCAGAAGATATTGAAACATTTACTCAAACCAATTTGTTTATGTTTTTATAACGAATAATCTGTTCATACCTTGTAAATACAAATCATCCCAGTACGTCATTTCATTGCCTCTGAGTAATTACTCTCTCTTACAAAGTTTTCTATGTTTTTGTTATCAGTTTTTTTTTTTTTTAAAAGATCGTTTTATTTTTTATCGTATTAAATGTCTCGTGAAGGAAATTATTCTGAAGAAATAGCAGTTCGTGTTGTAACATTGCGCAAGAAGGGGTTCAGCAGTGAATTATTGCTCAGAGACTAGGAATGAACCAATCCACGTTTTGTTAATGCGCTGTAGGGTGACTGGGAGATACTCACGAAGACCTGCCACGGGCCCTCCCAGAAGTACAACTCGGACAGATGAGAGATTTATTCATCTGAATGTGTTAAGGAATAGGTTCGTGCAGAACCTACTCACTCACTTTTTGAAATTTGACACGATCATAATAATATGAGAAAGTAAGAAGCTAAATTTACAATTAACAATAAATTCAATAAATACAATTATTTAAAAATTAAATAAAAAACATATTTGTTGTGGTTGTTTCCGCAGAGCTGGAAAGCATCAGAGACATTTTCCGTGATAATCCGCTTCATTTTGTGGACATCGACCGGTTTCTGGCGTTCGCCCATCTTCAGGATGCGTTTGTCAGACAGTGTGATAACACAGACTTGCACAGAG